>AYJT01046538.1:0-14767 GCA_001278415.1 Ocimum tenuiflorum
GGACGCATTATTTTCTAATTCGAAAAACTAGAAGAAGATTAATCATAGTATAATATTTTGAATTGAGGTCGTGAAGTGCACACGAAGCGTGAGCCAGCATATCCCGAAGCCCCGAACTAGTTTGGAAGTGAGGTGGGCTTTCTTATACTAAAACTAAAGTTAATTGTTTTTTCATCTTGAAAACAAATTACTTGTTGAAATTTGAATAAGATGCATGAAATGTTTTGCATGCTATCTGACCTCTCTACCGGTAGTATGATACTGGAAGAGTATGATGTTGATAATGATAATAATGATGATTGGTGGTGATGGTAGGTGGTGATGGTTGGTGGTGATATTGATGAAATAATGTGTTAGTCGATCTCACTAGCCTATGGCTTACCATGATTTGCTCACAACGACTAGCGTGGGAGGCCTACCCCTAGTCGAATTATGATTGATTGATGATTGAATGACAGATAGCATGGTTAAAATGCACACATATGATAAACTAGTTTTTGCGGTCATGAGTAGTTTTTTGAAATAAAACCCTCATGATCTGCTTGATTGAATAGGCAGTCCATTCATGTTTTTATGTATGTATGATTTTGGCACTATGTCCACTGAGTGCATTCATGTACCCAGCCCTGCATACCTTCCTAAATGTGCAAGTTGAAGAGCAGCGAGATTGGTGACGATGTTGAGCATTGAAAACTCTTTTTGATTAATTCACAGCATCGAGCTATGTATCGTCAAATACATAGTGTAGTTATAAACATTCCACTGCATGTCTCTTATGAACAAGTTACATGTTGGTTTGTACTCTAAACTAATACCGTTTTCAAAACATGACTTTTCTACAAATTAAATGAACGATTATTAACATTGCTTATTCTTGTCTATCTTGTATGTAAATTGCTATACTCTTGTTGATCTTTAAATTCTTTATTTCTCTTATATCGAGTTATCACTCGGTGGAATCACGTCACCGGCTGTTATTTCACAAGGGTAAAAGTTGGGGCGTGATAGACGGGTTTAGCAGAAGTGGTGGAGAACTCGAACTAGAGCAATGACACCGGCACAGAGGAAAGGTCTTACTTGGGAAAGTTTTAAAGAGATGCTCTATGATCTGAAGTTTCTGAATGGAGAAAGCAATAGAATTCTTCAACTTGCAACACGACAATATGTCAGTAACTGATTATGATCAGCAATTCTGTGACCTGTCCCAATATGCATTAGAACTCGTAAACATAGATGAGAAAATGGCCATCAAGTTTAGATATGGTTTAAGAATGGACATAAGAGCCGGATTAACCTTTTTGGAGGTATCAACTTACTTGGAAACTCTGAACAAGGCCATGGACTTGAAAGCTGCCTTTGCTACTAGAAACTCAAACCCAGCACCCGCTATGTTAGAACCAATAGAAATAGGCACAACTCCCAAACGTAAATGGGAAAACTCACGGAGAGGTTCTACTTCGGGGTCTATTGAACCCGAAGAGGCCATGGCAAGGAGGCCAAGGCCAAACACAGAAACAGGTTCAAGCACTGCCCTCATCTCATACTCAATGGAGACAAGAGAATCGTAGTTCCACCGGTAGTAGGCCGGAGAACCAAAATCAAAATTTGATATTGTGGAAACTGTGGGAGGACTCACACTGGACGATGCTCAGCTTATGGAAAGCCATGTTTCAACTGTGATTGAGTGGGTCACTTTTCATTTTGCTGCCGAAGAAATGCTCCAACCCAAACTCAAAGGAATAATCAGTCAGGACCCAGAGATCAACCCAGGGCTATGCAAAGACAATCTAACAGCATCAACAGGCCCCGAGACATCAAAAAATAGGGGTAATGAACCACCACAGAGAAATGAGCCACGACCCCCACATCTAACCAGAGCCTATGGTCTAAATCAAGGGCCACACAAAGAGGTCATCAAGGAAACTTGGAAGGTATGGGTTTAATAAATGAAATACCTTTCGTAGTACTATTTGAGATCGGTGCATCACATCATTCATCTTACATGCATGTGTCAAGAATCTAAACTTTAACATAGAAGTAGCATGTCGATCCTTACAAGTTGCTACACCCACCGGAGGAACAACATTGACCTCACATGTCTGCTCAAACCTACAAATAAACTTAGGATCTTTTCAGATCTCAGTAGATGATCTCAACATCATGAATATGCATGATGTAGATGTCATTCTTGAAATGGACTGGCTATGAAAGAACCATGCAGTTATAGAAGGCAAGAAGAGAAGAATATCATTTCAAACTCCAGGAAAAGCACCTACTAACTTATATGGAAACCGTAAGGATCGAAAAATAGCTATGGTCGCGGCACTACAGGCTACAAAAATGTTAAGAAAAGTAAGTTCCCAGGCCTACTTGGTTTATCTAGAGGGAGAGACTAACAATGAGAGGATTATCCACGATGTGGATGTGGTTAGGGAGTTTGAACATGTTTTCCCAAATGAATTACCAGGACTACCACAAGACAGACGGGTCAAATTCACTATCGATCTGGAACCAAGAGCAACACCAATCTCAAAAGTGCCTTATAGAATGGCTCTTAAAGCATTGCAAGAACTGAAGATACAGCTTCAAGAGTTACTGGACATAGTGTTCACCAGACCAAGTGTCTCACCTTGGGGAGCCCCAATCCTGTTTGGGAAAAAGAAGGATGGCTTATTAAGGATGTGCACCAATTATGGTAAACTAAACAAGTTAACGATTAAGAATCGATACCCTTTCCTGAGAATAGATGATTTGTTCGATCAATGGAAATGAGTAAATATCTTTTCAAAGATAGATCTCAGATCTGGTTACCATCAGTTAAAGATTCGGAAGGAAGACATATCCAAGACAACTTTTCGATCTAAATTTGGGCACTATGAGTTTGTAGTGATGCCCTTTGGCTTGACCAATGCAGCAGCAATGGTCATGGACCTCATGAACAGAGCATTTCACCCTTACCTTGATAAGTTTGTCTTGGTGTTTATCGACGATATTTTGGTGTACTCAAAAAGCGAGGAGGAGCACACTGAACATCTAAGAATCGTCTTAGGAATCTTGAGGTGAGAAAGGCTCTATGCAAAATTCTCGAAGTGTGAATTTTTGTTGAGAGAGGTCACTTGCCTTGGACACATTGTGTCAATAAAAGGAATCAAAGTGGACCCAGGTAAGATAAGGCAATCAAGGAATGGAAATCTCCAACAACATATACCTAATAAAATACAAAGTTTTCTTGGTTTGACAGGATATTATTGTAGATTCATTGAGGGATTTTCTAAGATTGCAAAGTCGATGACCTGACTCTTGCAGAAAGGCATTAAGTATGAGAGGACTGATGATTGTGAAGCTAGTTTTAAGAAATTAAAGACGTTACTCAGTACAGCTCTAATTTTGGTCGTTCCAGAACTTAACAAAGAGTATGAAGTGTACACTGATGCGTCCAAGAATGAACTAGGTTGTGGTCTTATGCAAGATAGGCGGATTATTGCATATGCATCTAGGCAACTAAGGCCCCACGAGTTGAACTATCCAACTCATGACTTACAGTTAGTTAGCTGCGATAGTCCACACTCTCAAAATCTGGAGACACCATTTGTACGGTGTGAAGTGCTCAATTTATATCCACCATAAAGTACTTTTTCAAGCAGAAGGAGTTGAATATGCGACAAAGTAGATGGCTCGAGCTAGTCAAGGATTACAATTTACGATAGATTATCATCCCAGTAAAGCTGACACTGTGGTCGTGTACTCAGTCGGAAGAGTTCCGCTAATTAAGCTGACTGCTTACATTAGAAGCAGAGCTGATAAAAGAATTTGAGAAGCTTAATTTAGAGGTGATAGCACCGACTGACACCATTGATAGTGTTATAGCTGCTTTAACACCTACTCCTGACCTGAGAGAAAGGATAGTCAATGCTCAAAGCAGAGATGAGGCACTCGAAGGAATTCGTGCAAAGATCCATACTGGCGAGAATAAGATCTATTAGGAAGTAGCTAATAATGCTATTTTGTACGAGAGAAGGTTGTGTGTGCCAGCAGATGAGGAACTAAAGAACGAGATTCTATTTGAGACACATGATACCCTGTAAACTGCCCATCCAAAAGTACCAAGATGTACTAGGTTCTGAAGATTAGATTTTGGTGGGACGGAATGAAGAAAGACATCGCTTCATTTGTATTACAGTGTCTGGCCTGTCAGCAAGTCAAGGTGCTACATCAAAAGCCTTATGGAAAGTTGCAGCCACTTGAGATTCCAGAATGGAAATGGGATGATATCACGATAGATTTTGTTACCGGATTACCCAAGTCTCAATAGGGAAATACAGCGATATGGGCCATTGTGGACAGATGGACAAAAAGTGCTCATTTATTTCCAATCTGTGTCACCTACGGAGGTGATAAGCTAGCTCAGTTGTACGTTCAAGAGATCTTAAAGTTGCATGGAGTACCAAGGTCGATCACGTTTGATCGTGATGCTATGTTCACGTCCCAATTTTGGATAAGTTTGTAGTCTGAGTTAGGGACGAGATTGAACTTCAGTATGACATGTCATCCTTAAATGGACAGGCAATCTGAGAGATCGATCTAGATACTTGAAGATATGTTGAGAATCGTAGTATTAGATCGAGGAGGAAGTTGGGAGAATATATTGCCATTAATAGAGTTCACCTATAATAATAGTTACCAGGAAACTATTGGAATGGCTCCTTATGAGGCTTTGTATGGAAGGACATGTAGATCTCCACTCTATTAGGGAAGTAGGTGAGAGACGGATACTCAAACTAGGTACAGTCGATGAAATGATTGAGATAGTCCATCAGATCCGAGAAAAAATTAAAGAAGCTCAGAGGAGGCAGAAATCATATGCAGACACACGTCGCACCGACTTTATTTCGAACCAGGAGACAAGGTGTTTTTGAAGATTTCTCCAAATAAAGGAGTCATTCGTTTTGGAATGATAGGAAAGTTGAACCCCAGATTCATAGGTCCTTATGAAATTCTTGAAAGAGTAGGACCTGTTGCCTATAGACTTCTGTTACCTCTTAGTCTAGGTAACGTCCATAACGTATTCCATGTTTCTTAGCTAAGAAAGTACGTGTTTGACCCAAAACACATGATTCATTAAGAAGAGGTGGAACTCAGCCCCACACTACAGTATGAGGAACGACCTGAGTCAATTCTTAATAGAAAGGTATAAGAGTTAAGGAATAAAACTATTCCTTTGGTTAAAGTGTTATGGAAAAATCACGGGCAAGAAGAAGCGACGTGGGAATTAGAAAGCGAAACGAGAGAGAAATACCCCAATTTATTCATCGAGTAACGAAAGTTCAGGATGAAATTTTTGTAAGCGGGAGAGAATGTAATACCCCGAATTTTTCTCATTTTATAATTTCTATTTTGAACTTTATATATTAATATTCTTTTGTGGTGAATGATATTTTGCAAGATAAATACTAAATTGCTATACACTATCATTTAGAATTTAGATATTTGACAAGAGCGAATCAAATTAATTCGACTTAAACTATTTTACCCCGCAAAGCATAATTTAAATCTTGGTGAAATCGCATAACAATATTTATATTTTTGAATCAATATCGAAAACAATTATTTTCGAGCAAGAAATGAATCATTCTGTTCTAATTATTTTATGTGATTTTTACCGCCGAATATTAAATGATGCAAGATCACTAAATCACGTCTCCAAAGGAGAACCAATACAACGTAATACCTACTCTATATTAGAATTCACCATCACCACCATATCAAATCCCATAATTTTAGGGATAAAAAGGCATGTTTTATTAATAAGAGAGTAAGGTATAATCGACTAAATATAACACCAAGAAAATTTGATATATGATTGAGTGAGTGTGTGGCAACTGAGAGACGAGATTTCAGATCTTAACATCAATATATGTCCGACACGTATTTGTTCTCTTTTTCCACATTTTAGGGGAAGGTAATGAACAGCAGCCCCTTTTGTTATTATTTATATATTTTATGCCCTTATTTTAATTGATAATGAATTTTGGTTGTACTCTTGATATTTTATATTTGGAAATTACCAACAACCAAACAATTTTTTTCCTTTTCTCTAAACTGCCGACAAGAAAAGTGTGGAGGAAACTTCACCACATCTTCTATTTTTTACTCTGTGGAATGACTGAATCAACCCAAAATTTCTTTTCTTTTTTTATCCTCTGCATTTTCGAAACTTCGGAGAGTGAAAGAGAGATTGTCTACAATGAGTGATAGAGAACCAAGGAGATTAGATTCGTGCTTAACACTATTTTATCATTGAGGTAAGAGCTTAGAAGTTTCCACCATTTTGAGTTATGCTTTCAAATTTCTCAATGGTTGTCGAATTTATTTTGTAAATGTAAAAGGGAAAAGTGCTCTACTCTTCATCTTTTGAGTTGTACAACGTATTATATCTCTCTTCTACTGAAATATGTTTTAGAGTTGAAAGTTTCAAGGAATAAATATTTGATTTTTAGGCAGATACCTAAGAATTTTGTTGGTTGCCGACTACTTGCCTCGATGACAGAAGAATCATGAATTCTATCTTTTTTTTTTTTTTTGCTTGCAATTAGAACTGGATTCATTTATTATGGGGTAATGTAATTATTATTTTGGATTTGAAATTAGAGGGGTATCAGGCACGTGACTGTAATGGTGTAGCATTAGGAGTCATTGGTGGATTATGAGAAGGTTGGTTCATTAATGAAATTTAGGAAGCACATTTCTTGATTAACAATTGGACTCATATAACCAGAAAATGCTATCATAATTTCAAGTGATTTGTATGTAGGATCTTAGATTTATGCTTTATATATTGAGAGCAGAAATTAGTATATACAAAGAGGTGTGAAAAAAAAAGGGTGTTACAATTTATTTCCAGATTTAAATTTGCAGCGTGGCTAGTTGGTTCTAACATGTGTAGAACCTGTTTTAATTCATAATAAAATAATTTTAGATCTCTGCTGCCTTTGAAACTTTTAGATGACATAGTAGACTTAAGGAAGAGGCTTGTTTCAAAATTTGGGAGTTATTGGCCTAGAATCTGATCTTATAGAAATTTAACAAGAAAATCATTTTACGAGTGTAATGCCTATCCTATCCAGTTTTGATCTCACTTTAATTTAAATATTTAGAGACCACCAATTTCTTTGATTTGCGGATATGTTGTAGCATATGCTAGTTTTAGGCTTGTGTCCAAATTTGAGACCATTTAGACTTAGAATTCAAATTTTGGGTGAAATTTACAAGATACAGTTGTGCATGATATGAGATTCGCAGATTTTGCCAGCTTGTTGACAAATGGATATAACTCGTAGTTTGGGTAACCTTTTTGGCTCTGTTCTTTTTGTGAGAAATTAGACACCCTTGTATATAGCGTGAGTTCAAATTCTTTCCAACAAAGCAATAGGATTTCTGTAAAGAGAGTATATAATTTGACGCATAAGCAATGTTAGAAGTGTTGAAACACATTCCTTGTGTAATAAAATTTCTAGATAAACTTACTTTGCCTACGTTTAATAAATCCTCTTGTTTTTTTTATATTTTTTACATAAGATGTAGAGGACTAACTTGAGCCTCAAGTGATTCTTGTACTTTTCGTGGTCCGAATTTAAATTGCTTTTGTTCCAATTCGTATGAATGGAATATTCGTCAATGAGGTAACACGGGAGGACAAACTAAGGGCCTGGAGTTGTCCTATTGTTTTTTCTTTTCTTTGAAGAAATTCAGGTGGGCTTTCTTATTTATAAAACAAAACATGATTTTAGCTACTTTTCGGTGAAATGAAATTAAAGTATGATTCGTTTTGATGAATGTCATGGCATGAACTATTTTCTGATGCTATCTGATGATTGATGTGACTGAATTAGATGAATCAAGCGTCAACACTAGATAGGGTGTTGGGGCTAGTTCACTCCAAATGTCAGTCAGTAAGAATAAAATCCTACTGATACCTGACATCGAGACCATTAAAGGAGGCTTACTTCCTGGCTCATGAGAATCGATAGCTAATGTTTGTAAAGGGTCTTAAAGGTTGGAAAATCATCTGTAGAGTGCTTTATTAAGCTCGATTAATTCGAAATCTTTCTTTTAATTTAAACTACGATAAATTATACCTTATTAGATAAGGATTTTAACGAGGATTCTGTAAGTGGTTTCGGAATACCAATCGGATAGGTAGAACTCAAATTATCGCAATTTTAAGATTTACTGGTAAATACTGTAAGATGATGTCATAAAAATCTCGAACACCGACGAGGGTTCGGAACCATGTTATTTTGGCAAAACACATTCCAAATATATTGTAGAAATAATTTCATTCGATTGAAACAAAAATCGATGGTCGATCAAACCGAGTCGAAACGTCGTGGTTTGGAGATTGGATGATGATGTCACCAGTTTCGTCTTGACTCCCTCCCTTCTCCTATAAATAAGAGGAGCCATCTTCCTCATAAATTCATCCAAAATTCAAAATCACACCCAAACTCTTGTCATTTTATCTTTCAATTGAGACTTAGCCATTTTCGGAGGATCGAAGCTCGGGAAAAAACATGAATTTGGGAAATCGAAGAGGAAAACAAGTAATTCAAACAACCATATCATTTCATATCCAATTAAGGTAAAATCCTAGCCACCCATTTCTTTTCAAATCAAGCATGTCATCTCGAATCCTTTGATGAATAAATTTTCTTGGTGTATTATTGATGAATAAAGCATGCTCATACCATACCTTGAATCCTATCTTGAATTCTTGATGATTTGATGAATATTCATGAAACCCTAGATTTTTTCATCTTCATTTTGATGCCCAAAACGTGAATGAATGTTAGTTTTGAACATATATTTTGCTTGTACTCGAAATTAGGAAGACATCGGTACCTTTTACATCAAATTCGGACAATAAATGTGCAACACATAAATTCCTGAGACTTTCTAGACAATCCAATCGACTCGATCGGTGCCCTGATTGACTCAATCGCCTTTGAAGATAGGATCGATCAGCACCGAATTGACTCGATCATCCAAGAACCCTACAAATTTTCCAAAAATCTTGAAGATCGATCGGATCATGTTTCAAGATCAGATCGATAGCTCAAGAACACTTGAAGATCAACTTGATCATGTTTCAAGATTGAATCGATCCCTCAAGAACTCCTTAAAACCCTTTTCAACCCGATCTAGCACTCGATCAGAATTTTTGATCGACTCGATCATGTTCTATTTCGATTGACTCGGTCAAGCCTTGAATCCTTCAATCCATCCAAACAGGATCGACCCGATTGTATCTCCTGATCGACTTGATCATATATGTAATAGGCAATACAAATGGATTTTATATATGTAACTTTTCGGCGATGTGTCCACTAAGTGCTCATGTACTCACGCCCTGCATATATTTCTAAATGTGCAGGTTGACCGGTGGGGAAATCGGCAAAAGTTAAGAAGTGACCCCTTCCATTTTGAGGGATTAAACGCCCTGGGTGTACATCTTCATATGTACATCCCAACCATGTTTTTGTTGTATTTAAACAATTGTAAATATTTGGTCACATACTCGAACTTAGACATGTTGGTTCTGTATCATTTAACCCCTTTATTGATGCGCAATGGATGTCTTCCCTTTATTCTTAACTTGTTTAGATGAATGATTTATTATATTTCATATTTCATTCTTTTTCTTCCCTATGAGTAGCGTCCCGTTGAGCCGGAACTGGTGGGGCGCTACACCCTACATGTATTATAAATATGAAGGTTGAACAACAGATAAAGGTGGACGTGTGCCGAGTTGTGTTTGCCTAGTACTAAATAAGGCCTCGAGTTTCATATCCTCATATATGATACTCAACCATGTTTCTATGTTGCTATTTCTATAACTCTGATAAACTTAAATAGGTCTATGTCATGTATGCTTTTGATCAAGGATCTTTCTTTTGAAATTCTGACTCAAATGTAATCATTATCTATCTTAATGATGTATGGCATTAATTGTAATACCCTGTATTTATTTCCGATGAATTATACTTGTCATAGTAATAACCGATCCATAATGAGTGATTAATTAGACTAAGATTAACATGCTTAAATTGCTTATATTATGATTTAATAAGGTAGATTATGTTGAGAGGATTTCAGGAGTGGATCCGGAATCGGAATCGTATATCCGTAGCAAATGATATTGCAGTAATAAGTTTTACTGGAAAATTGCCGGTAGCAATGATGTCATAATCCTAATTAGTCGAGCATGACCCGAGATGTCGAGAGATTGTGATTTATCGATTAATAATTTATTTTTATTATGTTAGTTGGATCGAGATTAAAATCGGACAATCGAAACATCGCAGATAGGGTCGAAGATGGTAAAGCAACTCGCTCATGTTATCAATTTTGTCTCCACTCACACCCTCTCTCCTATAAATAAAGGAGTACTCTTCCTTCATTTCCACCTTTCGAAAACATAGGGAAGCTCTTGCGAATTTGTTTTTCGACCTATAATTAGAAAATTTCACGAGCCAACTATTGTCTAACACATCGAATTGAAGGGGGAGGATTGACGGGAGTGTTAGCCATCATCGCAAGTATGATTATAGCATTTTCAAGGTAAAAACCCTAGCAAACATTATCTCTCTTTCTTGAAAATCATGATCATTTCTTGTTAGAAATCTGTAATGATACTTATTTATCCATGCCAGTATCATTTCCAAGTTTTCTATTTCATTGCGTCATGATTTGAGCCATCAAACCCAAAACCTTAGTTTTCCATGACTCTCATTTAATGCTTTTGGATGATTGTATGTTGATTTTGAATACCTAGGACCCTTAGTTTGAATATTTGGAACCTATTGATGCCTTCATTGTAAGATTTGGACCAAAAACACAAAAATCACAAAATTTCCCAAGAGTGTGCAGACCAAATGATCGGCGCGATCGGGCTTGAAGATTAGACCAATCAACCCTACAATTGGCTCAATCCACCAAGAACGATCAACCTGATCATCTTTGACGATTGACCTGATCGATCAAGAACACTTGAATTTACCTAGAAAAGCCTTTCGCCTCGATTCTAAGCTTGATCGGCCTTGATGATCGACTCGATCAATATATGATCCTCTTCAATTTTTGATCGACTCAATCCTACCATTGATCGACCTTTAAAACCTAGACCCAATTAACCGTTTGATCGGCCCGATAATGCCATACTTTTATCCCACCAATCCAAACCTCGATCGACCTCAAAATTTATTTCACAATCGGTCCAATTGGCCCTCTGATCGACTCGATTGACCCCTAAAGCCTTGGATCCCTCGATCACTTACCCCGATCCACTCCTACTTCAAAAATAACACATGATCGACTCAATCATGTCTTGATCGGCCCGATCAGGAAATCGTTCTTACGTAATTATATAGCACACCCTTCATTAAACCACTTCAGTTTTCGCACGCAATCCAATTCAGTAACTTACCAATTCAAAACCTTATCAGCAACCATCAAAGATTTCATATCCCTAAAGAACCACCACTCATACTTCACCTAATCATTTTTCCAACATACCAAATGTTCCTTTTCTCTTTATATCGACATCTTGTATAATCCTATTTCAAAATCAAATGACTGTGTTTGGAAAAGTATATAAAACCTTGACTCTAATTCTAAATTGTGAAAGTCCTACAGACCCAATTTATTTCCCGAGTATTCAACCGTGTCTCCCCTCTAACCAAACAACTAAGAGTATTACATAAATATTTAATATCCAGGACTTATGAGATACGCTATGCATACTTAGTACGTCGTTAATAGTAACTTGATGTTGTATTCATGTCCGTGATTTTGTGAAGGTGCTTGTGTCATCGAGGGAGCCGCTGAGCAGATTCCATGTGCATTTTGGATGGCGTTATGTTGGGGATTTGACACTAGCATAATGGGATTACCGTGATTATGTGAGGAGGCCTCCTCCGTAGATCACCTTTATTTATGCAAAGTGGTTAATGTGATGAAAGATAATGTGATAAGTTCATTGATGGATTGAATGTTGGACAAAACAAGAAAATGTGATGAATACGAGTGGATTTCAGAACATAAAACCTCATGGGATTCTATGTGCTTGTGCTGACTTTTCATATAAAATGTATGTTTTGGAGATGTGTCCACTAAGTGCTTTTGTACTCACGCCCTGCATATCTTTTTAAATGTGCAGATTGAGCATCATGAGGAGAGGAAGACGTTGAGTTCAAAGAATAGTTTTGAGATAGTTATTACCCTGAAGGGTACATCTTCATATGTATTCTTCAACCATGCTTCCTGTTATTAAACAATCGATTTAATGTCTGTAGTTGAACACACTATAATTATGTTGGTTCTGTAATATAACTTCTTCACTTCAGTAATCGACTACGATTTAATTCACTCTATATAATATCACATCCCTTGACTCTTTACTTTTTTGCATAAATGCTTAATGATCAATTATCAAATCTCGATTTATCGTGTGATTATTCATCTGTCCCACAGTGGCGTCCTGGCTAGGGCGATCGGGGTGTTACATGTTCTGAGTAGTTAAAGTATGCTTCTTTGTTGTCAAGTCACATCCCAGCGGACAGCTCCTATCTCTCTGTGTAGTTAATTTTTGTTTCTTTAAATCTTCTCCATTGTGAAGTCGCGTTCCAGCAGATCGGCTCCTATCTCGGGAGGTCGGTGCGTAACAATTATGCACCATATCGCGACCCTATATGTATGTGTGTGTGTGTATATATAGGGTGGTTATCAGGGGATAATGCATAATTAGATGATAAATGATAATGCATCCCAAGTGTACATTTTCTGCAATTAAGGGATGAGATTATCTAAGGAAATGAAATATTCATTTTTGTATTAGATTATGCAGAATTTATTTGCTCAAATCTCGGCTATTAGATCTCAAAATCTAGCGGGTATCATTCATTTTCATTAATAACCTAGTAAACACTTATTATTTGATTACAAACATATATATATATATATATAGGGTTGTGTTCAGGAACATAGGGGTTCCATGTGATAAATACTAAAGAATATGAATCATAGATCTCGATAAATCTACGGTTATAAATGAGGCCGCACTTTTTATTTGTGTTATGCAGCAAATAAGGATATCATTATGCAGTACGGGGTAAAAATAACCCTAAATTATGCACGTATCCATAATCAAATTTGGTAGTTCCATAATAATTGGGATGTGATGATATGATTCAGTATCTATCCATATGACGTGCCATTTCACCCAAAAAAAGAATAGAAACGCTTCCTCTTTCCATAATCGTTCAAACAAAATTTCTCTACCACCTTTCTCTTTACTCGCCATCGCGCCATCATCAGATTTCAGTAAAATATTGTGCAGAAACTTATGGAGCCGTCGTTGTGCAATGCAAAAAATTTTGGACTATTTTAATGGCGAAGAAGGGTTCATGTTCGAACAAACCATCTGTATCCGGTAAGTTCAACTTCTTACATACCATAGATATCGAAGTCGTCGGTGCATGTATGATTAGTATGCTGCATTTTTTGGATAAATTTTATATTTTGCAATGGAAAATCAAAACTTTTAGGGCTAGGGTTTTCTAATTTTGCTTCCAAAATCAAAACTTTTGAAACATTTAAGCCGTTAACCAACAGTTTTGCTGGTGATTATACATTCATGTTTCATGTTCAATTGATATGTAGTTTGATATGTATGTGTGTTTAGAGTGAAACGGATAAGTCTTTGCATTTAGATTCAATTATTATTATTATTGTGTTTTTTGTGTAGTTAAAACATACAAATTTAAAATTTATGGCATTAGTTGACATACGTAAATCATGTGTGTGGATATTATGCAGCATGTCTTATATATGTTATGCACCATAACTGATAAGTGTTATTCAATGATATTCAGTTATATGCGATTACTGGAATTATCCTGATTTCCTATTTAGTTAAATCATGCATAATTGCATATGCATATGTTATATTAGTATGTTATGCAGCAAGAAGTTATATGTTCTGCCGTGTATATGATAAATGTTATGCATTGAAATGAATAAAGTGTTATTACTGATATTATCTTGTTTTCTGTTTAATTCAAACCAAACATAATTGTCAGATGATTTGTTACTATGTGTATTAGTTATACAGTGTATGTGACAAATGTTATGCAATGAGATAACTGATAATGGCTAATCAGTGATATTCAATTATATGTGATTAGTGGTATTATCCTTATTTTCTAATGTTCGGTTAAAATAATGCATAATTTCTTATGCATATGATGTTAGTATGTTATGCAGCATGATGTTATTTGTTGTGCAGTGTATGTGATAAATAATATGCAATTAGATGAATTAAGTGTTATTATTAATATTATCCTATTTTTCTGTTTAATTTAAACAATGCATAATTATTAGATGCATGTATTGTGTGGATATGTTATGCAACACTTTATGTATTCGTTATGCAGTGTATGTGATGAATGCTATGCAGTGAGATGAATTAATTGTTATTATTGATATAATCCTATTTTTATGTTTAATTTAAACAATGCATAATTGGCATATGCATCTGGAATCACAGCTTCGATTTCTCTGAGCAAAATACGCCACAACATTGCTTACAACAGCTTACAACAACCTCAATGAGGACAATGTGGAGTATGCCGAAAACCATTTCAAGGTTCAAATGGTGTAGTCTTTATCAGACATTGAATAATTCGTGATGAAATACGCATGATCAGCTCTG
>AYJT01046607.1:0-10925 GCA_001278415.1 Ocimum tenuiflorum
CAGAGGCACTTGGACGAGTTGTGGTCGCAAGTGATCTGCCTCCGAAATGAGAATCAGCAGCTGATTGACAAACTGAACCATATTTCAGAGAGTCATGATCAGCTGTTGCATGAAAATGCTCAGCTCAAAGAGGAAACCTCTGAGCTTAGACAAATGGTGGCTCACATGCAGCTTACTAGTCCTTGTCCTAAAATGACTGAGCTCAATTAGTTCTCTTTTTAGTGATGATTTAAATCTTTGTCTTAGCCCTCCTTTAGTTTATAATTGGTTACTATGATCTAGACTTTTGTTATATAGTGAATTTGATGTGACTAGTGGTAAAATAAAGTGTTGTGTACATTATTGATAGTATGGATGGTGAAAATTGCATAAAAAAAGCGATCAAAAGCAAACAACGAGATAATTATTATTGAAAATTATTAAACTCGAAACTCCTCTCTCCCTCAGACAACTCTCCTCTCAATTCACCACTGTTGTAATAACGTGTAAGATTATCGAACTAGTTTCCTCTCCGATGTAACGTTCATTTTGCAAAAGGCCAAACCCTCAATTTTTTAATAAAATATTTGAAAATTTTCAGTGACAAACTATTCAAATTTTATATTCTATGATAAACTATATAAATTTTATTCAATTATATGACATATTATTTTAGTTGGTGATGGAAAGCTGAATATGCACCGTTAGAATTCGAAATCACTAGTTTAGTATTCTGATAGAAAACTGACTAAAACCTAAAATTAAAAAAAAAAAAAACAATAGTGCATAATAGGCTTTCTATAATCTATCATATAATTGACAAAATTCACATAGTTTATCATGCAACAACTGGAAATTCGATTAATTTATCATGTAATTGAAAATTTTCGAATAATTTATCATGTAATTGAGGGTTTGAATTTTTTCTAAAATGCTTCAATTTAGTGATTTTTGGATTGGCCAGAGCTGCATAGCGTCAAAATACATGAAAATTGATTTGTTCAATCATGAATATATTTTTATTAAAAAGAGAGAGATAGAGAGATAGAAAAGAAAGAAACGATAAAATTAAGATAGCACGTGTGACGAAATATGTGATAATAGTCGTGAAAGTTTGTTCTCACAAGAGATAATTATTATTTATTAAACAGACCAGAAAATTGAAATAAAAGAATTGATAAGACATGAATAAAAGTTGAACATCCATTTTGATTTTTGGAAAAATTCTAAATGGTGTATATAATACATGATAAAGTGTCATAATTTAATAACCTTTTTTTGACTCACTTGCCTAAACTTTTTGCAAAAGCTTTCCCAACACTTTTGGGCTGAAATTGTTCACCACTCGTGGGACTTCAAAGGCAATTAATTTACTTCTCTTCTGTAGATTATGCTTTTGCTATTTTCGTTGGACAAAACTAGAGGCAACATAAGGTGTATTGTGCATTATTGTAAGTATGAGGTCCACCAAAAAAGAAAAAGAAAAAAAACAGAAAAGAAAAGACAAGAAAAGATAAGGAAAGGAAAGGGGATAAGCCTTAGAAATGTATTGATCCAATGCAATATATATTTGCAGATGTGTGTGAAAATAATACTTCTTTCAAGGGAATTTCTATGGTGAAAGCGTGGATCAAGGTCGATCCAGAAAATATATTTAGAGGGAGCTCCACTATATTGATACGTGTTAGGAATATCTTGTATTTTGATTAATGTCAAATATCATTAGTGCAGCTTATTAGAGTATAACTGGTCTTAGAATGTAACATGTATAGAATTGTGTGTAATAACTTAGGTTCGTGGAGAACAAGAACTGGAGAAATACAAGTCCTGAAAGCAACTGAAGATCGATCTAAGTGTTGTCTCAGTTGTGTCAACACAACTGAGAGATACCACAGCTGTCCTAACAACTGTGATAAGCTCAGTTGTCAGTTATTCATTAATTTGACAAGCTGAAGAAAGAGAAAACGAGAAGACTCCAAAGCTAACACTCAGATCAGCTGTCTGTCACTTCGAAAATGCTGAAGTCAATTCCTAGTCAACCTTAAAATTAGTTACAACTAAGATTTAGTAGCATATCAGAAGTGACAAGACGTGCAGCAGAGCTGACCTACCACTGTACCTTAAAAGGTAGCCGTTACTCAGTTATTGTCCAGCAGATAATAACTTTATCCAACTTTCCAGCGGATAAAGAGGAAGATAAAGCCTGCTACAAGTACATCAACGGCTTCATTTTAAGAAGTCAAAAAGTAAGGATTTGTCCATTGTCTCACAACGGATATTATTCAAATGCTTCCCCTATAAATAGAGGAGACAAAGCAAAGAGAAGAAGTTACAGGCTCGTGCATTACGATCTCACATTCTCTGCTCTCTCTCATTCTCTCTAGCTATCTACCGAGTTTCAAACTCAAGGCAATCCAGTGATCCGAAGCTCTCAGCCAAGGATACTGAGAAAATTCTTAGATATACCTTATCTAAGAACAACTACCAAATCTGATTTAAGTTCCTGAAGAGAACATGAATCTTTACCCCGCAGAACTAAGAAGCATAGGAGTAGATCTGGTAAAGCTTCGAAGAACAGCAGTGCCTGCGACCGGAAGTGGTATAGCTTTCCGTTGGAAAGGAATCTCGATTGTAAATCGTGTTAACACACCGTGTACAAAAATGATTCGTGATTTCCCTTCATCTAGAAGGAAGAGAGGACGTATGATTGTTTAATCCGAACTTCTATAATATCTGTGTCTTTTACAGCTTTATTTAAATTCTTGCTAAGTGTTTGAAACCTAGCTACCTCCAGTAGCTGGAGTAGAGCTGAAGAAACTCTAACTGACCTACTCGATAACAAAACAACCTTATGTAACCCAGCTGACTTATTCACAACTTAGCTGAGATAAAATTGGGCTTACCATTTCTGCAACTGCATTATTCACTAACGTTTCCACAAAGTTACATTTATCTGATTTACGACCAACAAGTGGTATTAGAGCAGATTAACTGTTTTGTGTCACTAAGGACCAGATCTATCTTTCCGTAAGTGTTTCTAACTGTTTTCTGTCACTAAGGACCAAATCCATCTTTCCTTAAGTGTTTCTTGTTGTGAGCAGGTTTATATCAGTTATTTCTAAAGATGGCATCAACCCGATTGCCTAAGTTCTCTGTCGAGAATTATACCAGCTAGAGGAGGAGAGTCAAAGCTCACCTCCTGAGCCAACATGAGGATATGCGGTTAGTGATCGAAGAGGGTCCTTAAAGATCCGAAAAGTTAACACCAATCGCACCACTCCCGACTAGCCAGAATATGTGGAGAAACCCCATGCAGAGTGGACGTTCGACAATAATAGACGTCATCAGCTAGAATATCTGGCTCAAGATATTCTATTTTCTACGCTTGATGAAGAGCAGATTAAGAACGTAGACAAATGAGAATCAGCCAAGGAAATCTGGGATTTACTTGAGGATATCTGCAAAGAGTCTGAGCAAATTACATGCAACAGACTTCAAGTTTGCATGGAAAAGTATGAATTATTCGTTATGCTGACCAGGGAATCTATTATGCAGATAGAGGCCCGATTCAACTTAATATTTAGTGAGCTAGGAAGGACATATCTAGTAGCTGAGCTCAATGCAAAAATCTTGGCACGCATGCCAAGAGAAGATTGGTTTGTGAAGGTCACAGTACTTAAGGAGCATGCTCTCTCCAAGATGCCAACGAAGGATGTGTTCGCCTCTCTGCGAGCACATGAGTTTGACCTAGCTCAGATGAACGAGCATAAAGCCAAGAAGGCTACACAGCAACCATCAAAGCTGGAGGATGTTGCTTTTTTCGTCAAGAAGTTCTTTTTGACGAAGTAGCAAAAACCACAGTACAAAGCTCCCGCAGATGTGCCAGTCGAAAAGTCATCCCCCTCGACTGAGAAAACTCCAGCCAACACTGTTCAAGAGCTAGAAGAGCAGATGAGAGTGCTCACGAAAAAGCTTGAGAAAGCCAACCTGAAAGCTCAAGCTGAAGAAGAAAAGAAGTCTGACAAGTCGCACTTCAAAAGGCAACAGCAGTAGACATGTTTCCAATATAACTCTCCTAACCATCTGAAATTTGCCTATCCATAGATTGGTGAGGAAGAAAGAGTGAAGCTGAAGAAGAGCTTCCGAAAAAGGGTCTCAAAAGCGTATGTAGAGGCCATGCTGACCAGAACCGAGATGCCGGATATTCCTTATAATGATCAAGTTCTGGAATCAGAGTCAGCTAGCAGCTCCGATGATGAGGAGCAGCTTGTAGCATTCATGGCTGACATCCAATAGCAAACTAAGACTCTACTTACCTTAGCTGAGGATGAGGTAGCCGAATCCTCTCAGTCTTTGCATATGCATGAGCACGAAAGTGAGGACTTAGAGTTATATCATTCTGACTCTGATGATCTATCATTGGAATTCCTTTCTAAGGATTTCAATTACATGTGCACTTTACAATCAAAAATTACTCATGAAAATGCTTCTCTTAAGGAGCAAGTCTTAAAACTAACAGCTGAATTGGAAAGTGCTCAGTCACACACAACTGTTATTGAAAAACTTAAGGTTGAAAACTTAGCTCTCACAGTTGACTTGGAAATCTTAAAGAACAAAAACCTCGAGCAAGATAAAATACTTGCATCTTTTAATAAAAGCTCGAGAGATTTGGAACATTCAAAAAGGTGGGTTAGAACATGACCCATAAACTTTGAATGACAAAATTCTTGAACATGAACAAGGGCAAGAAGAAAATAGTGTTTCTGCTAGCCCAAACTCAAGCTGGCCAGTCATTTAAGTCCACTGCAGCTTCCAAAGCTGCATAGCTGAAGAAAGGACAGCTGACTGGAAAGACAATTTCCCTTCCCAAAGCTGTAAAGCCAAGGGATACTCAGTTGACTTAGGCACCAGCTACACACCTCAACCCAGCTGTGCGAAAGCAAGCTGGAGACACCCCAATTCTGTTAAGTCAGACTAGAGACCCTCAACCAGCCGACACCCGCAAGGGACGAGACTCAGTTATGCTGAGCACAGTTGACTGACTAAGAGAACCAACCGTCAAGGGCTCGGATATCAACCCAGAAAGCCCAAGATAGTTGTTCGAGGGTCATTTCCTTGAGGTTTCGTAGAAAAGCCAGCTCTAGTTAGGAACAGAACTATTCAACATAACTCACACATACATGCACGTTTTAGCAAGAAGCATCACGATCGCATGTATTTTCAACTTAGGATGAAAAAGAAGACAGTGAAAGAAGCTGCTCAACAGGTCAAAAAACTTAAAATAAAACAAGTATGGATCCCCAAAGGGTTCATCAACCTGCTGACCTCT
This sequence comes from Ocimum tenuiflorum, assembly GCA_001278415.1. NCBI lineage: Eukaryota > Viridiplantae > Streptophyta > Magnoliopsida > Lamiales > Lamiaceae > Ocimum > Ocimum tenuiflorum. The sequence goes on from AYJT01046607.1 coordinate 5,309, forward strand.
CAGGACCCGATGTAAGACGGGTACCTTAATCATCCTCTCTGTGATTGCAGGTCACAGAAGAAAGCCAGCCGCGGAAGAGAAAAGTTGTGTTGTGGATACTAGACAGCGACTGCTCAGGCCATATGACAGCAGGGAAATTATATCCGACATCACTATTCAACGGTCCTTCCGTTATTTTCGGGAGGAAAGATTGTAGCAACTTGAATTGTAAAGATCAATAGAGTTACTCTCAATGGTGTCTCACTCGTGGAAAACTTTAAGCACAATTTAATGAACATCAGCCAACATGGGGAACACGACTACAAGACGGTGTTCATCGCCATCAGCTAATGATAGAGTTGTTTCATCGCCATCAGTTGCCAAGTCTACAGGTGAGGAACAAAAAGTTCACAAGGATGGGGCAGAGACCAGTTGCTCGGAAGAAGCTGATCACGACGTTCCTCCCCCAGAGTCGCAACTTTTTCTGGAGACCCAGTCTGGGCTCCCAGATTTGATTGAGGGGAAATGATTGCCCATTGATGATGAACCCTCGGCTGCTCCCTCAACTCCTCCAGCTGAACTGCCATGAGACCCCTCCTCTACTGCATCCTCGTTCCAGCCTCAGTCAACCACTGACCTAACCATCATAGCTCCTCCTCAAGAGATCATCCTTCCGACCTGGTTGATTGCAGCCTAGCCTTTTCAACAAGTCCCTGCCACTCAACTTCTAGAACAGGACCTGGCTGAAAATGGTGATGGTCATCTTTCCTGGACTTGCTCCAGCCCTTGTCCAGCAGCCAGCTCCGAGCCTTGACCTTGCACTATCCCATGAAGGTGGCTCCCGCGGAACCTCTAAACCTCCACAGCTGCTCCTACTCAGCCAGGTCCAGACTCCATGCTTCTCTTCTAGGCAATGGCTTCAGTGCAACAGTCGATGTCCTCAAATCTTCAAGCTATCAATCAAAGCATCACTGCCCTTTTTGATTATGTCAAAAAACGAGAAGCTAAAGGTTGCTGGAGAGAAGAGGAAGAGGAAAAGAGTTGCCAAGGTAGCTGAAAAGGCTGCCAATGAACAAAGGGAAAGGGATGCAGCAGGAAAAGAGTAGTTTAGTAAGTTTCTCTCTATTTTTACATTGTACTTTACTCTTAAGTTCAAAAATCCATCTGTACAATGTAATCTAATCGATCAATATATAAAACTGACTGAACCTCATCTTTGAATGACAATATCCTGTTGTCTCAAAGATTATTAAATGCTTTTCATAAGTTGCAACTGGGTATGCACACCTAAGGGCAATCAGTTGTCAGCTATAACAACTGTCTTACATTTCATATACTTCATTTCATCTTACAAGATATTTAACACTTGTAACATTTTCGGAATATTAAGAAAAGACACTTAATAGGGAAGAACATGTTAAGGGGGAAGTAAGATTGTAACTCCCTTCACTTCTTCCAACTTTTTTTTTTTCTGCCGCACATGGTTTTGACAGTATCAAAAAGGGGAAAATTGTTAGGAATATCTTGTATTTTGATTAATGTTAAACACCATTAGTGCAGCCGATTAGAGTATGACTGGTCTTAAAATGTAGCATGTATAGGACTGTATGTAATAACTTAGGTTCGTAGAGAACAAGAGCTGGAGGAATACAAGTCCTGAAAGCAATTGAAGATCGAGTTCTAAGTGCTGCCTCAGCTGTGCCAAAACAGCTGAGAAATACCACAATTGTCCTAATAGATGTGATAAGCTCAGCTGTCAGTTATTCATTAATCTGACCAGCTGAAGAAAGAGAGAACGAGAAGACTCCAAAGCTGACACTCAAATTAGCTGTCTGTCACTTCGAAAAGGCTGAAGTTAATTCCTAGTCAACCTTAAACGGAGCTACAACTGAGATTCGGTAGAATATCAGAAGTGTCAAGTCGTGCAGCAGAGCTGAACTACCACTATACCTTAAAAGGTAGCCGGTACTCGGTTATTGTCCAGCGGATAATAACTTTATCCAACTTCCAATAGATAAAGAGGAAGATAAAGCTTGCTACAAGTACATCAATGACTTCATTTTCAGAAGCCAAAAAAGAAGGATTTGTCCGTTGTCTCACAACGGATACTATTCAAATCCTTCCCCTATAAATAGAGGAGACAATGCAAGGAGAAGAAGTTATAGACGCGCGCATTATGATCTCACATTCTCTCCTCTCTGTCATTCTCTCTAGCCATCTACCGAGTTTTGAACTCGAGACAACCCAAGTGATTTGAAGCTCTCAACCAAAGGATACTGAGAAAGTTCTTAGATATACCTTATCTAAGAACAACTACCAAAATCTGATTCAAGTTCCTGAAGAGAACATAAATCTTCACCTCGTAGAACTAAGAAGCTTAGGAGTAGATCCGGTCGAAAAACAGCAGTGCATGCGACCGAAAGTGGTAGTAGCTTTCTGTTGGAGAAGATTCTTGATTGTAAACCGTTTTAACACACCGTGTACAAAAAGGATTAGTAATTTTCCTTCATCTGAAAGAAAGAGCGGACGCATGATTGTTTAATTCGATCCTCTATATTATCCGTGTCTTTTACAGCTTTATTTAAATTCTTGCGAAGTGTTTGAAACTCAGCTACCTCATAGTAGTTGGAGTATAGCTGAAGACGTGATACTTGTAATTTAAGGATGTCATGTACTAAGTTTCATATTTAAGATTCTTTTTATGATATACACAAAAGAGTCATTAAAAACTTCATTTCTCATCATGTGATTTAAATCAATAATCATACCATTAGACAAACTAAAATGAAAGAATTATCGTATTTCATCTCAATTACGTTACTTAAAGAACATCTAATTTTACAAATTAAGTGAAGAAAAAATTAATAATATATTTTTAAAATCTCGTGGGCGGCCGAACCCCCGAGCCAAAGATGATAGAAGTTGATCAGGTGAACCAAGCCTTCCGTGCAGTTTTTAATTTATAAAGCATGTGAGAGAATAAGCATGGGCTATAATTGCATTTAATCTTCCTAGGTTAGTAACATGGGAAAAATCTGCATTACAGCTTTAGCATATTCCATTCTCCTGTTCTATTTTTAGTCATATTGATTTTACATTTTAATGTGTATCTTATCTTGTTTATTTTTGTAGGGATCTTATTTTTCAGTGGTTATCCGTTTTGAAGGCCCACAAAGCGAAACTTTTGGAGCGAGACAATCTTTTATTGGGCGTGAAGGAATTTTATGGTCCAAGTGTATTAAGCCTACGTAAGTTAATATCAATGTTATGACTGCTAAACGTTGCAAATGTAATGGGCCCTATTAGTTCATATTTTATTTTTATTATGTTATGAATATTGTATGTTTTACCTCATGGAAGAAAATCCTTAATGATGTCAAAGTTCCTTAAGTTAATTTGATCCAGTTTAGCAATGTAATATCTTATAATAGTCTAGAACTTGTAATAGTTTAGTTCTGAAAATTGAAGATCGAAGAACTGAAGACTGAAGATAGCCGATTCAGTTCTGATGTACCAGAACTGACAGTTCTAGGAGAGAACTGATTCAATTCTGAGAAGAGTTGTAACTTCACAGTTTTAGGAGAGAACCGACCCAGTTGTAACTGACAATTTTGAAAAGAAAACTGAGACAAGACAAAAAAAAAAAAGAAGTCACTTCAGTTAAGAGTATGTTCAAAACTGATTTTCTTCGGACAAACAAACTAGGTTGTTAAGGCAATTCATCCTAGTCATCATTGTCCAGTGGATAAAAAGAATATTCATTGACCATTGGTTAAAGATTGTAAAGTTGCAGAATATCAGATATCGCACTGGTAAAGCAGCCAATGGATACCTGCACATTGGCAACATGCACCATGCGCTGAAAGTACTGTATGGCGACCAACCTCTCACCAAAGCCACCAACGACTATATTTTGGAGAACCTATAAATATCAAACCTTTGGGTGTACGACCATAGCAGGGATTCTTGAGCTGGAGAAGGCCGGTTTCCAAGGAACTCCGATGATCGTCGTTGCGGCTGCTGCAAAACTCAACCAAGAACTCTCCAAGAATTAGATATCTTCCAATTTGCATGAATTCATGTGTTCTTTGAGGGGAAAGAAAACACCACTATTGGAATACTCCGACTAGGCATGTATTTTTGAAATTGAGAAATGGATCTCTTGCTATGCTTTTAGCACAACAACCCGCCATAACTATTCACGCACTTTGTTTATTTTTTATTTATTTTTTTAATTTTTGATTTTGTAGGATTGAGATGTGAGCAGCAACCCTGCTGTGCCTTTAGCAAAGGCATAACAGGTGATCCAATCCTTGAAATACAGGATATCGTCTGACTTACTAGTATTTCTCGTTATATGAATTTTAATCTCCAAAGTTGGCAACATATTGTTTTCAATCAATAGTATACCCCCGCAAATTTTTGGTCCCGATCAAAGTTATAAAAATGTGAACTCAACTATACCAAAATCCTAAAACTGTAGATGCCAATGACCAGTTCAGAAATCAAAGCCCCGAACCAGGTAAGAATCATAAATCAATTCGTTAACTCAAATTAATTCCGGAGCGCAGAGGCAATTCGGTGGTTAAACCACCGAATCAAACTCAATAATTTAATTAAAAATCTAAAATTAATTTAAATCTTATTTAAAATGAAATATTTGAATTAATTTAGAAAAAAATAATAATTAAATTAACATTTATTAAATTAAATAAGAAAAAATTTAAGTAAATTAAATGAACTAAATTAATATAAATTAATAAACAAAATTAATTAAAATCATACTTAGATTAAAATAATTTCAGAAAATAGATGAAAAAATAAAAAATTAAACTAAAATTATTTAATTTAAATTATATTAAAAAAATTTAAAGTAATACATTTGATTAAATTAATTTGAAACGACAAATGAAACTAATAAAAAAAATCCTAATTTAAAGAATTAGTATTGGTAATCTTTGAATTAAATAAATTTAAAACAACAATCAAAACAATTAATTAACTATAAACTAATATAAATAAATAAAACGAGTCTGATTCGGGTCTTTAACCCCCGAAGTAGATTAAAATTGTATTTTATTACATAATCTTATTAATATTGATTAAACATAATTAAAACTAATACAAGGCTATGATTTGGTAGTATAACTACCGAATTGACCGAAAACATGCTTGATTCAGTAGTTTGACATCCGAATTGGCCACTCGCATCCACAGTGACCGCATTTCAATGACCACAACCTTAGGATTGTGGTCAATATGGTAAAAACTCCCGCCAATGGCCTGAACACATGATTCCCACAGGATGAAAAAGACGTGCAACAAGTTCAACATTATCATGTCAAAATTTTAGTGGAAATTGGCTCATATTGTCAAAATTTTATGTCAAAAAAGAAGAAACTTCTCCAAGACTCCAACCTTCTAAATATAACACGAGAATTCTACACGAAATTTCTAGTACAAAATTTTGGCATGGAGAAACAATCATCCGCATATTTCCACAATGGGAGCCGTGATGAATCTCAAGCAACGATCAACGTCTCAGCCCTCGAAGAATTCTGCCACCTCCAATCCCAACACAAAAAGCTCCATTCAGATTCATGGCGCCGCCGCCAAATCCAAAAAGTACTGCGAAAAT
>AYJT01046613.1:0-14898 GCA_001278415.1 Ocimum tenuiflorum
TAGAGTGAGAGTGTGTGAGAGAGACAAAAGTTGAAGACAGACATTGCTCTCTCTCTATCTCTGTGTCCCGTTTTCATGCCTCCTCAAAAACTAAGTAGAAAGAGGCATAAGAGAGAGAGAAGCAAGGCGGAGGAGGAGGAGGAGGAGGGACCTTCTTTTCACCAGCTGAGGACTCAGGACTGTCTTCCAAAAACCGATCATTGTCGGTACTTTGATCCTTCATTTTCTTCATAGAATCGATTACTGTCGCTTGATTCTTCGCTTCTGTTTCTTCATTCAGCACTGGAATCAAACTAATTTCTGTTGATTTGTGCCGTCAGAGATTGATGTTTTTTTTGACAGAGTATTGGCATTATTTTTCTCGCGCGTTTTGCAATCCATCTTTCCAATTTCCGATTAGTTGCATGTTGCTTTTAAACTTCGAGTTATCTGTTTCGTCTTCCATTTGAATATGCGTACAATTTGTAAAAATGCGTTCGAAATATTAGTATATTAATTTCCGATTGTGGAATAATAATCTCTTTCGCATACTGCATTTGATGTTTCCCGTCCATCATTGCGTTTATTTTTGTTTTTATCTTTCCGAAATCCTTGATGGGAACTGATCTCTACATTTTATTCAAATGATTGTTGCTTTCCAATTTAGTTGCCTGGTTTTTAGATGCAATTCATGTAACTGCTCACTCTCCACCCGTTTCTCTTTTATATATTATTTACTATTTATTATTTATTGTAAATCGTTGAGAATAATATTTATATGTATCGACGTATTGTCCTTCAGAAAATCCTGACTGTGTTCTTGATTTACGAGGGAAACAGGCTTCACGGCTGATTTATTTATTGCGAGTGAAGACGGTTTGCGTTTCAAAGAAATTTATACCTTTTGAAGTACATTTGGCAGACCTCAAATCTTGCGAAGAAGTAGGTTAATCCACATGTTTGTTTAATTGAAAATTGTAATATAAATGCCAACCGAATATCTAATAACTTTGTTGTTCTATGGGTTCAGATATTTTCCAAAATGAGTTGGACTCCACCTATGGAAATTCACTACCAAAACAGTTTGATGCCCTATAATTCAATTGGAAGCTTTGTGGATTTTTTTGGAGGTCTTACTTATGAGCATGTCAGTTACATTTTTGCTGATGCAAATTATTCTCAGGTAGTTTTCAACAGATTTTAGTTGACCATCACGATGAATGTTTACTTTGAGATGCTCTATCTGCTTCTTTGGTTTTGGGCATGAGGAATCACAGACTTGGTAAATGTCAAATTCCAGATGCGTTAGTCAGTTACTCATAGAGCTTTGAACTGTTTAGAAGGGGTTACGAGCTTGTTAAACTGTAATCGATCTTAATTTTGAACTATAGTCTATATTTGCTTTGATGCACAGAAGACTTTGAGTGATTACTACCAACAGTTCTATTCTTGATCTGTTTATTCTTGTACATAAGCTTCATTAGCCTATTTGTGTTCAGATGGTTTATACATGGCCAAAATCCATGCTATTTTGACTTCACCATTTCATTAATGAAATACATTTGAGTTTCATATACTTAATATAGCATGTACGATTTGTTTGAAATATGTCCAGGTGAACAGTACTTACCCAGCCATGAGTACTAGTATGTACAAGTTTGCAGTATCTGAACCTGGAAGTTTCTCATTCTATGAGTGTGGAAATGATTATGTTGTCGATAATCATATCGGAAAAACAGATGAATATAGCAGGCATTTGGATTACCCCTCAGGGGCCCTTGATGATCAGGCTACTATTTCACATGTACACCAGGAAGGAAATTCAAACCGTATTTCTCATGACCATCCTACAGAGTGTAAGATCTGATTATCTGCCTTAATACTGTTGAACATTTAATTCGCAAGGGCAATATGCTTTCACAGTTAAATAATCCGTTTGTAGCTTGCAGCTTCTTTTGGCATCATTTTTATTTATGGAAGTTCAATGAAGTGGAACCACATCAAACTTTTTGTTCTTAAACTTTGTACTCATACTCTCGTTTTATTTTTCAATCTGCAGTTAAACCTTCTATTTTGCATATACCTACTTATTATTTCCATTATACTCACTGCTTGTTGCGATTGTAGGTCCTCACAATCATCAGGACATTCATGATGACGAGGTACTATAATTGAGCTTTTCAGGATTATGGACAATTCCATCACAACACATAAGTTTGATGATAATTAATTTTGTTTTACTCTTCTTGGGGGTCACTGCAGGTTGCTTGGCAAAGTACTATTGATCCCGACAACATGACATATGAGGTATGGCATCAATCTGCATCATCTCTTAACATGCTTTGACTTTGGAAGCAATGTTTTGATATATTTTACTTAAAAAATGATTTGCATGCATTTTTGAGAGATAAAATACACCCGCAAACCGGACTTCTGAACAGACATTGCGTGAGAGAAATTTTTTTGCTAAAACAACATGCATACACCAGAAAAATTGTCCCTCTTGCATTTTGGTTTCGTTATTCATTTTCTCAGTTCAGTATGCTTTTTTTAATTCGGAATTGACTGTTAGTTTCTCACTCTTAAGATTTGGTTTCTTGCTTCATATTCTAGCTCTGATATTTCATGATATGTTGAACTGATAGACGGAGTATTCATTATGTGAAGGAAAGAAGTATAAGATCTTAGATTGCCGATCTGCTCGATAAAAGACAATTGTTAATCAACATATGGTAACTAACTAACCCCTTTTACAGGAGTTGCTTGAGCTGGGTGAAGCTGTTGGAACACAAAGCAGGGGTCTCTCCCAAGATCATATTGCATTGCTTCCAGTATCCAAATTCAAGTGCAGTTGGTTCTCTAGAAAGAAATCTAGAGGTGAACGGTAAGATTGTTTTTTATTCCCCCTGTAGTTTTGTGGTCCCAGTCAAGTCTTTCTGGTTTAGAGTTTTTATTCTTGTCAAGTCTGATAGGGCAAAAGGAAGAAGTTTTAGACTAAGAACTAATTGTTCAATCTGCGTAATATTCTTTCCTCTGTTGGTTGTGTAACAAAAGGAAAAGTATCTATTTCCTTATCAAAGTCCCATTTGTTGGTGACATTAAGGCCGGACCATCTTATATTTCATATTTTAAAGTTGATACTTCTGTGCAAAATAGGTTACTGTGTTGATAGTTAAAACTCACGACCTATGCTCACCAGGAAAAAGTTGTCTGTATGTAGATAACCATTGCTGCCTCGAATTCGGGTTAATTGATTCTGATGCATCAATATCTTGACATATCTGGCCAAAGGAAAAATTAGCTCTCTCAAAAATTTGGCATCATCCCAGATTTCTGAATATTTATTATTATGTTTTGTCTTTTGAATACTTTGTGTCGCTGTCATATTCACAAGGCTGAAGATCAATTTGTGGTAACTAACTAAAGAAGTTGTTTTTTGAGTTGAAAAGGTGCGTTATTTGCCAGATGGAGTACAAAAGAGGTGATAGACGTATGACACTTCCATGCAAACATCTCTACCATTCCGGGTGTGGGAGCAGGTGGCTGAGTATCAATAAGGTTAGCTACTAAGCTTTCAAATGTCCACATCACAATTTCGCTTACTCCAACTGAGTAGAATATACTACAATATTGGCTTAACCACTTGTACCGAATGTGGTAGACGCAACAATTTGGCTTACATTTTTTGCTGTAACATTGCAGGCTTGTCCAATTTGTTACAAGGAGGTGATAGTTGACGTTCCAAAGCGCTAGGAGATGGTTTTTCTCATACAAGACTGGACTTCATTTTAACAAGATTATTATAGGGCTTTCATACAAATTCCTTTTCTAGTTTTCCGTTTATGTTTAGGTTCTCTCTTTAGCTCCATTTTATGTTGCTAGATAATATTTGATAGTCACTTTGATGAGATTACGTTTACATGGCTCGTGTTATTGAAAATGGTGCTCAAAATTGGTCTGTTAATTATATTCCTTTGCATTCATGATATCTCATTAATCTGTCTCGTTATCCCTGTTATATAATGATGCTTATTTACATGTATCCTAATTAATGAAAATCAATCTGGATAAATGTTTTCTATCAAGATTTTTTTTTTGAGCAATTTTCTCTATCAAGGTTGATAATACATGTGTCAATAATTCATTCAGATTATAAGCCCTCCTATATATTTGGTTCAATTTTCACGTGTTGGTTTGAGACCAATTACAAGTACGGTTATTTAAAAACATAAAACAGTACGGAAACACTATGTACTTGAAGTTATTAGAATCAACTAAAGTTCAAGAAACAAACAACAAAGTACAATAATCTGATATACACATTCCAATTAAATTACATCAGCCTGTCCAGCATTGCATACATATAATCTGTACTGGGTCCATGCCACAGGAGATGGACAAGTTAAAGAATGGTACATCAAATTCCAATTCCTTTCTATTGCCCAAGAAAAAGAGAAAATTATGGATGTACCGATCTAGTATTGATGCTAGACACTGAGCTTTGGATGGAAATGAGAGTCGATAAAGGGCTTGGTAAACTCATCTACGCAAGCCATCCTTATACGTTCCGGAGTGGCTGGGTTATCAAGACGAAACCAATCATTGAGGCCTACCTCTGCCCGAGCTGCCATGATGGCATCCTTGATCGCGAAGAATACAGCAGATGCAAGAAAGAATGGTGGCTCTCCAACTGCTTTAGATGAGTGGATTGCTGTGGGATTTGGGGCATCCTTCAAACAAAATGCATGGGGTCACATTATCCACATAGATTATACAGTTTATGCAATAACATGATAAGGTTCAAGGTATATCAAAGAAATTGTTAGTCATTTCAAACTAACAAAAAAGGCACAAGATGCCACTGTTATCCGGCACCAACATAGGCATTGGATGAGGATTGAGTAGGAGCCTTTTACCAAGCTAAAAGTACAAGACCGAAAATGGGGCTTAGTCTACCATACATTTGGATTAGTCTCTCTTACTCCTATATCTCTCCTCTCTCAGTTCTACCTTCATTTCCTTTTCTTTCTCCTACCTCAGGACTTTATTTGAGAAATGGATTCCTGGCATAATGATACGTGAAATGGACCATATTCTGGATACCATGGTTGTTATATGAGAGTTGTGACAGCCATAGCTGGACTTTGAGTGAAGAAACAAAACAATAAAAATAAAAAAGATACGAAGTATACATCACACGTGAATCACATGTCTTTGAATTGAGTGAAGCTAAAGAAACAAGTATATTCACTTGTATTAATCCTGAAGAAGGATACTACGAAGTCTGAGATTATTCTCTTTATGGACTAGAGCAACAAAGTGACGTATCAAGCGAACTTGAAAAACCAAGGCTTACGCATCATGATTAGTGATGTTTAGATGAGCATACCTACATTTTGGACTTCCTATTAACGAGGCTACTAATAGTTTTCAAGTGTTACTAATAGTTTTTAAGTGTTAACAAGGTAAAGCTACCGATTCGTATAATGAGAGTAGTGAAATTTTATGTGGAAAAGAGAAATAAGGGGGAGAAGTTGCATCATGACAAACTTGTTGAATAGGATAATTACACTAGGAAACAGAAGATTATCATACACACACTTTTCTCCATATCATAAAAGTAAGATATTACCACCTTCGGCCCAGTTGTTTCAAGGAAGAACGAAGCAATATGATATTTACCTTCAGGAGAGAGATATTGAATTTAAAGGGGACATCATTAATGGATGGAATCTTGTAACTACCAGGGCCACAAGTGTACAGACATCCTGTTGGTACCCACTTGTGAGCAGCATCGCCCCACTTTAGCTCTTCCAAAGCAACCCATCCAAGACCTTGTATAAATGCACCTTCAATCTGAAATGAACAACAATTGAATTTGATATAAATTTATACAAACGAGAAAAAACTGGATTTAAAATGGTTAGCAGGCGCTGATGAGAATAGAGGAGATAGAAAGTTTAGGTTAAATCATGGCAAAGTTTATTCTATAGATTCTTTTTCCAGCATGCAATTCATTCAGGTTCAAATTAACACTTTCTAATAGTATCAACCCAATTGTTAGCTAATTTTCCCCAGATGAATGCCAGTCCCTATTGGAAAAGGAACATTCAATACTATCTTACTCAGCACCCAAATACTCTTTTTACACACTTCCTAAGGATTACGTAATACAACTTTAGAAACATCTTTGACAAAAATCCCACACCTAATCCGTGCTTTAAAATTACTACTGAACCTTTTCTTGTCCTTATTTTATATATCACTTAGCAAACAGGTTCAATATTAAAATAGATTATAAATTTAATTATTTTTGTAAACAGGAATTGAGATATTATTAAATATAATTGCAGGTATGATAATCACAAAATATATAATTAGATAAAGAATTTATTAAATAACTTTACAGATTAGACTTACATTTTTTTTTATTAAATACTATATTGGGGGCAATTTTGTATCCTCCAAAATATTAATACTAATCCTTTGTTCCAAAATGAAATATTAACAAATTATCCTATGTCATTGTTTAGTGGCGAATGAAGAACCAGTTGTATCAAACCCCGATAAGATGTTTTTTCTCCGTATTTTTGGGCACTGATATACCTCCTGGTTTGGGGCATCATGTTCCACAAACATGATGTTTTGGGGTCAAGAATTTTTATTAATTTCCAAAGTAACTTGTGTAATTCTAGCCAGAAAAGCTTTGCAGAATTATCCTATCCTATAATTATGACAGATAAGTTAAATTATTTGGCATTCAACATAACGTAGCACCTGATCCTACAAGAAGGTTACGAAACCTTTTTGGCCCCTAAACACAGAACACAAAATAATTGTGAAGTACAATTTAGACCAATTGGAGAACCATAGAGAAAATCCAGAAATTCTATATATCAGTGACGAGCTTTGTAAGAAGATGTAGGGAAGGAAAAAAAAAAGAAAAAAAACCTGTCCAACATCAATTGCTGGATTCAACGGAAGTCCCAGATCCAAAACCACATCTGCCTGCCTCGTACGAAAGTCTCCTACTAATGTGTCAATTTCAACTTCAGCAAATGCTGCCCCATAAGTGAAGTACCTGAATGGAATCCCTTTACCAGTTCCCCAATCAAAGCCAATATCAGGCGTCTTATAAAATCCATGAGCAGAAAGGTCTATCCGCTGCATGTAGCATGCATTAGCAAGCTGTATAGCAAATACACATTCATATTAATGACCTATATAAATCACGCGCATATTATGTATAAATATAAGCATGCTATTGTATGAATGTGTGCACACAGTATCGCATAAATGTAAGCATGTTAATGAGCACATTCATATAATTCTATGCATGTATGCAGAGCCGGCCCTGAGAAATCCGGGGCCCGTGGCCAAACGACAAAAAAAGGGGCCCCTAAATTTTTTTTCCTGCACAATGTTTTCAAATTTTTTTTGTTAAGCGTAGTTGAATAAGGACTTTCGGGTCTGACCAGACTGCCATGCGAGCACCTGACTTGCCAACTATTTTATTTACTGGAAAATCTCTTTCCTTTCTCGCTACACAACCGGCATCCTTTAGGTGTACAAGCTCTACTCTCGCTCGATGGACATACTACAGAAAAGAGGCAAGCACACAGAGAAGGTTGGCTTAGAAGTCACTGTTCGCTTCGGCCGAGGAGACTGCGTATATATCGATTCTTCACCCGAGGAAATTCTTTCTCTGCTTAGAGGGTTTAGGATTCCTAGCTTGAGGAAGGTTCCGATCTCACTAAAGTATTAATAAGAAAGACGACAACCTCACCGGATTGAAAACATTATCTTATGTGTAGCGGTCTCTACAATAAATTCAAATTCTATCTATCGTTAAAATTCTCGTTTCGAGATGGTGTTTCATTACCGTTTATTGCTAAAAAAAAGTTTTCCATTGCTATTGGGTTAAATATTTGAGGCTAAAAAAAAATTTATTATCGTTCATACTCCCAGAAACCAGCATGTGCAATTTTTTTACTACTATTAGTATCGGGACTACGAAAATTTGGGGCCCCAATTTTTTGGGGTCCCCGGGCTGTCGCCCTCATAGCACTCCATGAGGGCCGGCCCTGCATGTATGCATTTTACCTATAAAATACAACATACTTTATAGAAAAGTGAACATGTTTATGCTCCAGTACACATTTTTGAGTGACATCACTAATTTGTATTTTTCGTGCGATTTTCTTCAGATGAGCATATGCAACTAGGATTTCGTTGGAAAGATAATGAAATCTCCTTTAATTTGATATAGGACATGTGAAAAAATAACTTAAATTGAATGATTTATGTTCATTAAAAGTTTTGAGCAATTTTAGATGAGAGAAAAACAGAATAGAGAGAAAAAAATGAATCTAGTGCATGTTTATGTAAATACCCTTAAAAATCTGTGACTACTACAACATACCCTCTAACATGAGTATCCTTACACATAACCATGTTTACATTCTTATAAATTATGATATATATTTTTTATTTGAATCCTTTTTAGCAAGGATTTTTCGAATGACGTTTTTACCCCTTATTTAAACATGATAAGAATAATTTGCTGATTGAAAAATTAAAAACATAACTATAGATCTTGACTGTTGGACGGACAAGATTTGTTCTCATTACTCACCAAAAGATGGTTTCTCATATGATTACACCTAGTGATAAAGACTCTTAAGGTGATAAATAAGAATAAATCTGACCTCTTTATTTATCAAGATCGACAGCCCAGCTTTTGAAAAAAAAAAAATTCCGTGTTTCATTATAGACTTATTACATAATAAGTTAGATTTTGCTCCAAAAATAATATAGGAACTAAGGGAACAGGGTAATGGGTAAGGTTTAACTAAATTGAACATTCAAGAGAAATTGAATATTGCCAGGTCTATATCATCTCTCATGTGTTCTAGTTTCTTTCCGATGTGAGCAGTAATGGTGATGAGAACCAGCTACTTTCAAACGGTGGAAATCCCATGAATTACATAATAATCAAAAGAAATTCGTCAATGAAACAAAACTGACGAAGGTGATACAACCAAGTGCACCAAATGTATTCCTCTCCACATAATATCCAATCTTCTTTTCCACCTAAAGAGTTTAAAAACTGATTACTCTGGTTCTTTCGCTACAAAAATTAATTAATTATGACATGTAGTTTCTTCACAGATATTTTATCACAATGAGAATCAATTTGGGCTATTATCACATCTCTAAAGAAATCTTAGGTTTCTTTCATTCTTTGTTTCATACTGGATGTGGAGCATTCTTTGTTTCATACAGGATGTGGAGACTCTCACCATATGGATCTTCATGATGATTTTGCCCAATGACCATTAAATTATCATTTCAACTTGCCAGCATATGCCATTATAATGACTTCTTGCAATATGAACACATCTACTTTATAGTCTTAAGTTCTAGCTAAAAGAAAAATAATTCTCTGTACTTTTTATTAAGCTGATAGCAGACATATAAGGTGTTGTAATGTAAATCCCCAAATAAAGTTGTATGATTACCTCAGCAAATGAGGCAAACTTTTGACTTGATGCTATAGGTTCCATGCGCGCTTTTATTTGCTCGCATGCATCTAAAACTGCAGCACCATACATATCAGAACTTGCAGAAGCAGCTGTTGGTGATGCATTTGGGACCTAGTCAAGGAATAAGTACAACTAAGTACACGAGACAAAAGCTGTTTCTTTCAGTGACACAAAACAATAAAAAAAGCAGCATGTTTTATAACATGTATATTGTGGTCCATTACCGTTTGTTTGTAATAGAAGAAACAGAGCTTTTGACAAACTTACTCAGAAGAAAAGATTCATACCATCATTGATGTGATAAATGCTACCCTCAGAGGCATGAAACTTTCAGGAAATCAGAGTTAGAAACAGGATACAAAATCAAGTTTTCCAGAGATTTCTAATTTAGACTGATGAGTTTCAGTTAAACTTCATTGTTCTGTTTAGCACTATCTAGAATTTGTACATGAGGGAGGGTACTACATATTCTGTTTTTTAACAAATGTGTGGGTGCTCAGACAGTATATTTCAAGAAATAATTTAAGCATTAAACAATGAATGGAGTGGATGTAACCAAATAATACTCTAAAATCATGAGGTCATCCTTATTAAGTTGAGTGAGTATAGTCGATTGCAAAATGAATGGCGATCAATTTCATCTTCCACAGACACAATTATTGTTGTAAAAACTAGCCAAGACAGCGCAATGCCTTGCATTTGACCCAAACTCCTTGCTCGGGGCCATCAAGCCTAGCTGACTCAATGCAGTAGTCCCTAGGAGGCCCTTTTTTCTTGGAAAAATGTGATCAAATCATTGCCTTTTCCTATTAAGAATTTAATTATTTATATATTAATTTATATTATAATGAATTTAGTAATTTAAATAGTGAAAAGACGCTGTTCTAAGAGAAAGCTAATACCAGTAGCTGTGAACTTGGCACCTGGATGGGCTAGACAGTGGTTCGCCACCCATCTTGTGTTTAGCAACTTTTGCAACTTTAGTCATGATCATATTTATTATATAGTGGCCAAGAAAAAATCAAAAGCACTTCTTTCACCCAACTCAGTGCCTAACAATTTTTACAACTTTGGCCATGATCACATTTATTATTTAGAGCGGTCACTGAATAAACAAAAGCGCATCTTTACCTTATCTGTACTTGTCTCTGATATAAATACCGAGTTGAGTGGAATACCAAAAGAAGACGCAGCCACCTGTGCCACTTTTGTATGCAAACCCTGCCCCATCTCAACACCACCATGTGTAACTAGTACAGTTCCATCTGTATAAACATGAACGAGTGCACCTGCCTAGGACCCAAAACCACATGGAGGAATCAAATTCACCATCAGAGTTTCATAGGTTAAAGATACAAAACCTTTATCTACGAGTTACAAAAACGAAAACTACCTGATTCATAAATTTGGAAGTAAAAGAGATGCCAAATTTTGTAGGAATGATGGCCACTCCACGCTTTTTCCATCTATTATGAGAGTTGAACTGCTGGACTTCTTTACGAACAGCCAAAAAGTTGCAGGATGTCTTGAGTTCATTCCAGAGACGCTCCAGGGTAGAGCGTTCAATTTTTTGACCATAATGCAACACTGAACCATCACTCTGAAAATTGATCTCCTGGAAAACAGTAAATTCTTATGGAGGGAGCATATCTAATATTGTGGTAAACCACCAACCAGAAACATACACAGAAGAAAATAATGAACACGGACACTCTTACAGGCAAATAACACTTACCCTAATCTCCTCTGGAGTTTTTTTAAGCTCCACAGATATTCTTTGAATCCAGTTTTCAGCAATTAGCATACCTTGTGGACCACCAAATCCTCGGAAAGCAGTATTACTAGGAAGATTAGTGAAGCAGACCTTTCCTTTTATCCTAACATTCGGAATCTCATATACATTATCTGAATGAAACATGGCTCGTTCAAGCACAGCAAGTGAGAGATCAAGTGAATTTCCTCCATTGTTGAAGATCTCAAGATCCAAGGCAAGTATCTTTCCATCTTTTGTAAATCCAACCTGGAAATGTTTTGAAGAATCCTCATTCACTAACCATCAGTAATCAATAAGTAGAACTTTTAAATCGATAGACCATAACCCTTGAGATTATCCTATACAACCTAAGTACAATAATCAAATTATCCACCAACCCTCTCCCCTCACACCCCCTAAGCATTCACGCAACTTACACCTAAAAAAAACCTTCAGAGGCTGAGAACTTCAGCATGTATGTGTATTGTTAATTTACATGAAGCAATGAAAACTCCAATTATATGGTGATGATATCAAGAACAAAAAATATGTAAACCTTAAACAGTCTCAGAAATGAGGCCATACCTTATACGTGAATTGTTAATTTACATGAAGCAATGAAAACTCCAATTAAATAGCGATGATATCAAGAACAAAATATATGTAAACCTTAAACAGCCTCAGAAATGAGGCCATACCTTATACTTCCCAAGAAAGCTATGTCGTTGTCCAGTTATCATCATGTCAATATCCCTGTCTAGCGTAATCTTCACTGGACGATTGAGTAAATATGACGGAATGGCAGCCACAGCAGCAAGGAAAGCAGATCTAGTCTCTTTTCCTCCAAATCCACCACCAATTCTTTTAGTCCTGCATACCACTTTGGACATCGGCAGGCCAAGAACACGAGAAACATAATGCTGGTGCTTCTTAGGGGCCTGGGGGGAAGATCAGAACTTTAGCATAAACTTCTAAAATAAATTTGAATTCCTTTGCTGATATGGCGAAAACCACAATGGCAACACAGACAATTCATTGCCGAATGCAGAAATAAGATGTAGTAAGTAAAGAGGTTGCCGTAACATTCACTAATTTTTAGCAATTAAATATATGAAATTCTTATTGTGAATTTAACATGCCAAGTAGACAAAAAATGAGAGCAAGAAGATCAAAGAAAATCAAATTTTCAACTAACTAGCAAAAACTTCCATTGGATTTGTTAATTTGAAGTTCTCCAAACAAGAGTTGGGTGTGCCTAAGAGGGTCATAGGCTAATTGAATAAAATATTATATTTACTAACTAATAATATCTTGTTTAAAATAAGTAGTTGGTGTGTTTGGACAAGAATAAGATTATGCACCCATCTAGATGTAAGCAATTTGAATAATAAAGCGACCAAATTCCGAGGAGTTGGTTAAAATAAGGTCTTAGTTCAAAATAAGTTGAAAAGTATGTACTCTCCTAATCTTTGAGAGAGCCTATTAGTTTTTGGCTTGAGCATTTTCAGATTATTATAAGGTCTCAAATGGGTAATAAACTAAAACAAACACCCGCACATCCTCTATATTAAGTAGATAAGATAAGAGCTCCAATTTTCAATGATCATAAACATTCATGCATGTTAGGAAAAACCTTTGGAAGCATTTTAAGAGAAGATATTCTCTGAAAATGAGCGTGATAAGATTTCCTACCACAATTAAACCTTGGGCATGGCAAGAAGCAAAGAGGAAAACAAGGGATAACTCCAGCAGACTGCACGAGAAAGATGCACAAAATTTTGTAAAAGTCAGATTAGCAAAATTACTTGAGTAGATGAGATCATATGAACTTCATTTCCGCAATCAGTAGTCCATATTAAAGTGCTATTTGGCTCCAAGTAGAAATGCTCCTGACCCCCAACCTGAACCTCTCCCTCTATTATCTTATCACACTGCATTGACAAGAAGCAAGTGTCCACATCACCTTTCATCAAACACTTTTCAGTTTGTGGGTGGAAACTGTTAGATGCAATAGCTTCTTCAATTGATAGGACTGCAGGTAGTTCTTCATATTGAATGTGGACTTTCCAAGCAGAATTCTTTGCATTTTCATGCGTATCTGCCACAACCACCCCAATAACCTGAAATATAAAAATGGAACTTGATGATGTTGATGATTGTGAACGAACAAACAGCAACAAAAAAGGATAACCAGTTTTGTTAGCCTATATTCCTGCACATAGTTTCAATCCTAGGAACAACACTCTTATTTTAGATCAGTGTTTCACAGAAGTGTATGAAACATATATCCCTGTCCAAGTTTGTCAACGAAGTGGTGCAAGGCAGAGTTGAGTGCAGGGAGCACTGGAATTGTTTATTTCCACAATTTATGTCCCTTCTTAGGCCATTTTTTTCAGTTGACTCTTGTCTGGGTTATTGGGCTTTAGGAAGTATTTATTTGAGTTCTGTATGTAGGTTTTGATGTCGGGGGCTTTGGGATTTTGATAATATCGAGCAGGTGCATATTGGCCTGAGGAACTTCCATTGATCTGTTTTCTGCTTGAGTTTTTTTACCTTCACTCTAACAGCGTTATAGATGTATTTGGCATTCCATCTTATAGATTTAGCCACTAACTCTTAGTATCAGTTGTCATAAGATGGGAAAGCATTCTCCCACTTGGCTTTTATCTTATCTGATTTAAAAACTTCGAATATGATATTGCTTTGCAATCTTTGCAGTTAAGTAGCAATACTATATGAAGCTGGTTCTCTAAGATGCTAATCCATACTTGGTTTAACCATGTACAATATAGCATTTAACTTTTTTTTGTCAGTTAAATAAGAAAACAAAGCATTCTACCACTCATCATGCATCTAGTTTACTGAACAACACCGTCTATTATGATATTAATTTCTGATGTTTCCATTCAAGATGCAGTACTGTATAAGTTCTCTAATTTGCTATTTCATGCTGTGCCCAATCCTCGTATGCAATTGCTGTTCCCAGCACCACAGTAATAGGCTTATTTCATGATTGTTTTTGTAGATTGCTACAATCATTCGTAGATACAAATTGAAATTTGAAGTTTCAGTTGACAAAGTAAACATTTCTGACATCACTAGGGAAAGTAAAGCAATACCATCCACACTAACGATTAACAATATCTCTATTTTATAGGACAAGAAGGCCTTAGAGACTTTTATTTACTAAGCATTTTGGAACTTATGCACGCAGTTAAAGAACTTCAGATAAAAGAACGAAATTAAAAAGGCAGTACTGCAATGTAAGAGCAACTAGTTTGATACCCACGCGTTGCGCGGTCACACACCTAATATCAAAGATGTAAAAATGCAACTAAAAAATTACATTTATGTAATATGTACGGTTTTAATTATTACCCGAAAAAAATGAAGAACTCAACAATAATAATATATTTACAACTGTTAATTAATAATTTTGTTTTAAAGAACAAACGCTTATTGGATCATTAAAATAGTTAAAAGAGTGTTTCTATACAAAGTATAATTTGCAATTGGATGAACATTTTAGCATTTTTATTTATAAAATCCATCATTAAGGTAGAATTAAAAAATTTGTTTAAATGAATTTAACAAAATAGAAAAGTAAAGTAAAGATAAAAC
>AYJT01046614.1:0-11615 GCA_001278415.1 Ocimum tenuiflorum
TCAATAAGATAAATTTAAAACAAAATAAAAATAGTAAAAAATAAATGTTTTCAAGATTAATGACACAAGTAATTTTATTGGGCTTTTATTAGTATTGATTATATAAAGATACGTTACAATATATTGTCAAATAAATAAAAGAAAGTAAATAGTATTGACGATATGATGTTTTGGGGTGGGAAAGTGATGATGATGTGATGTTTTTGAGAGGGACTATGACAAAACTGTAATTTAGAAGACTATTTAGCTTTCATATATTAGTAGATTTGAGGATATGACAGATGCTATATATCATATACGGCTCAGATTGCGTGTAAATATAGTAGTTTTTATATAGCCTTGAATTAGGTGATTTATTTTCCAAACACATTAGTCCTCATTGTATAAATATATGCATTGGCATTATACCAAAAATTCCTACATATGTCTTGTTCCCTTATCATTTAACATGGTATTGGAGCACCCAACATGGTGCAAAAGGCGCTTAAGACGCCAGGCACAAGAAAAGAAGTTATCCAGCCAAAGCAAAATGGGAAAGACAGGAAATTTACCTGGCCCACACATGTGACCACTTCTGTAGCAAAAAGTTCTTCGTCTGCAACAACTGGTCCAATCTTATTGATCCCAGGAACGTGTTTTGCAAAAAAAATTCCTGCAAACCCGGGAGAAGACTTCGCTGCAGTATCATCAATCACAAGGATACGTGCATGAGGCTTCTTACTCAATATCAGTGCAGCATGTAAACCATTAGGAGGCATGGGAACATCATCTGTATACTCTGCCTCTCCTGTAACCTGACATCAGTAAACACATAGGGCGACGACTTTAGCTGTTAAAAGGAATGGCAGATTAGAGGGAACAGAAAGTGAATTTATTTGTAAGTAAACTGGAGTTAAACCCCACAATTCAAATACTAGTATTCAATGGTTGCGTTCTATATGATTGAGAAAAATCATTATATTTTATTTAACAGACAGCATAAAATTAAGGCTGACATCAGCCTTCTTCAGGAATTCACAGTTTGAGGAGTACAACATATGAAAAATGAGCATTACCATTTTCAGAGGAAGATTTTTGCATATGAATAGCGCAAAAATAGACATATTAGAGAAAATAGTGCAAGCTTAGGCTGTTAGAGCAGGTGAACTCAACCATAGAGAAAGGATCAGCATGCTTTAATTCCAGAAAATCCTATTGATTGCTGACACCAATATGGCCATTCAGACTGGAAATAGTGCCCAGCGCAGCCCAACCCTTAAGAACCAATTTCTTTTATCCAATGTCCAATGATGACAACAAGCGGCAGATGAGATAGAGGATTGACATAATATGCGAGATAGGTTAAGAGACTCAGGAAAACAAAAATGTCCATATTCATTCAATGGGTAGTAAAAGGAAGCATTTAGTGGATGATGGTTTTATAGTGATTAGAGAGAGAACTATCATACATTACTTCCTCTTAGATGAACACAGTATAGTAGACTACACAAATGCAGCTCGGTGCACACGTTCTGAACATATATTTGCGTAAGCAATTGCCCCAAACAAACATGCGGCAAGAAGCCACAGCTGGCAAACTTCTTGCTTACACAAATAAATTATGGTTGAAGACATAATTATGCAATAGAACATCCAAACCTGAAGTCTTGATGAAAGATGAACTTCAGGAGCTCCAACAACAGTCCCACGCTTTACAATTTCATAGTCCTGCCTTCCTTTAATAGAAGGGTGATGAGATGATTTTAGTGCAGAAAGATAAGAAGGTGGTATTGCTCCATTGTGTAATGACAATTCATCCATTTGGTGAGAAACCCACAAATAGAACTTGAAGAAAAAACTCAGGACTAAGGATTTCCGATACTCAACCATCCCTCCTGGAGCATCATCCTTTAGGATAATGTCCTTCTCCAATACTTCCAAAGCACCATGCAACAGCTCCATGTTCCACTGCTTCCCTATCAGAAACTTCTTCGTTAAGTTTGCTGAAATAGAATAAGGAGCAACACCCCCATAAATAACTGATGCATCAGAAACCATCCATGTCTGATCCTTCTCTTGAAGAAAGACACGCATTCCAGCATTCACAATAGCAATGTCATCATCTCTCCTATGAGCTTGCTTAAATTCTTTTACAAATTCATACGGACAGTTCCAAGGGAGAAAAACTGAAAGAAGGATCTCATTACTAGCGAGATCCACTTTACGATAACCCAGGAAGAAATTTTCGGCAGCACATATCCTTATGTTTCCTTTACAATCAGATATGTAAAACTTTGCTCCAGCAGCCATCCATAGAGGATTGAGGTCTGATATAGGACTAGCTGTACAAATATTTCCACCCACAGATGCAACATTTCTTATTTGTGTCCCAGCAAACCATTTTAACTGTTCAAGGATGGCGCTGCATGATGAAGTTTGGAAAGAAGAACGCCGGTCTAAAGCTAATTTTAGTACTTTGACTAGTTCTGAAAGTTTTACAGCTGCACCAATCTCCAATCCTTCATCTTTTATGATCAATTTATTAAGTTCAGGCACATGAGCAACATGGACAAGGACCGGATAGTGGAGATTTTTAAGCCTTGTTTCAATTCCCACCTCGGAGTTGCCAACAACAAACTTGGCATCAGGGTATCTTTCTTTTATATTAAATACATGCTGAAGGCTTAATGGACGATACCACTTAAGACCATTAAACCCACTCAAACATAAAGCAGTTGTTTTCCTCATTAGAAGCTCCGGGGGGAAAATAAGCTCCTTATTAGTGTATGCAGCTCCGTCAGTATCACTGTAAGAGATCGGCTTCAGAATTTCGCCATTACAAATGCTTATTCTGGTAGTTCCTTTATCATCCTTAATATTCTGCCTGCATGAACAAGGCTTACCAGTTGATGGGCAAACAAAATTACTGCCTGAAAGGCCTGATGATCCATTTGTATATAAAGCATCATCCGTTCTTGCAAATACGCGAAAAGCATCAATTATCGGTCTATAACCTGTGCATCGACATAAATTTCCAGCAAGATTTTCTTCAATGTCCTCCTCTGCTGGTGGTTTTTCAGATGATCTCAGTAGGGCATACATGGACATAACAAAACCAGGGGTGCAAAAGCCACATTGTGAGCCATGGGACTTTGCTAATGATTCCTGGAAGATGCAGAACATGCCATCAAGTAAAGAATATGAATGATGAGCTTGTTCTTGTAAGAAACAATATGATGGCAGTACTTGAGTCATTAGAGATCTTACGAAGAAAGCTCGAATCACTTTCTAGAAATAATATGGTAACAAGGGTGCAAAGGATATTGAGCACACAAAAATCACAAGAACCGCAAGAACACAGTATTGCAATGAACGGAATCAACTTAGTAAGCAATGAATGATACAACAGGCCAAGCCTGTCCCGAAAATACACTGACCATGGCAGTTTTCAAGTCTACCAATAGCAAGTTGTTGGGCATAAACACTAAATAAATGCTTGAGGAAAAATACTCAAAAAAGAGTTCCAAAACAGAGGTCCAGTCCAACTGAAAAACTGAAGAAACTACTAATATTATTATTAAAACATCGAGACAAATATAAAATAACGGAAGTTAAACAATAACTGCAGGAGCTCGTCCAAACATGATAGCTCATGCTGGTGCAGGGCATCGCCAGGCAAATGCACAAGCCTGGGGCCAGATTCTTATGAGGCAAAGAGGTAGGACCTCTATGATATCACAAAGACTGTTCTCATCATGTAGATATGAAAGGCATTTCAGCTCAAAATAACAATCAACGTAATGAAAAAAGTCAACCTTAATGTCCTAAAAATATTTATAATATTTTCTGATATCTATATATGTTCCACATAAAACAAGTTCCTGATAATGCTTAAAACCTCCCTGAAGGTATTGATTCCCTTAAGAAGTACATGAGAATGTATCAATTTTATTTTTGATTGAAAGGTGAACTGAAGTAGTCTTATGATCTGTAGACTAGCACTGCTAACAGCAGACTAATCCTTATGTTGTAAATTTTAGGAAATCTTTGACCAAGAATCTATGTTATGAGCTTTTTTCTGTCTTAGCAAGTCCAAGAGTAGTCAAAAGAAGAAAACGATCTGTCTACTACAGCTTAAATATATAGCAGTTGTGGCATTAAAAAAGTCATGTTCCACAACCAAAGTCACTGACAAAGTTTAAGAGTCAAAACACACCAAATCATACACAAGGTCAGTGCCTGTTGACAAAAATAAAATGAGAGGTAGAAAGCACATTTACATCCAAGTTTCCTGATTCAAAATTTCTGATTTTCAAAAATAGAGCTCATGCAATATTAATTTGTATAATCGCTAACCAAACAAAATCTAAACCTACTAAACCAATACATAATACCTGGAATGTCAGCAATGATGCTATCTGATACTTGGTCATTCTAAATTACATTACCCTTATCTCTTATTATTGATGAGATGAGGATTTTACCTGGATTGGATGTAACCCATATTTGCAATTACCAATACCCTCAACCGTAATTACGTGCATTCCTTCTACAGAATATAATGGAGCCAAGCATGCATTAATAGCAAGATGCCTGAAAAAGTGTCAAGAGATAAATAAAGATCTTGGGCTGTCATAGAACGGAAGCATGGACATCAGCGCAGCATCCCCAGATATAATATGTTAGAGATGAAGCCCCAAATAAATCGATGAAGCATAATCTTATATACAACATTAACGTTTAAGCTTAGTACTAGGGAAAACTATTTAAATCAGAAGAAATGTAAGATGAGAAAGACTTCATGGTTCTGTTACCAGCTTTACATCTAGACGTTTAATTCTGACACAGTGAGCAGATAGAATATGTGCGTATAAAAGTTCAATGACATCATATCCACTAGTCTGTATATTTTTTTATTTGGATAGTAAAAAAAAATACTGGATATTACGAGTCTTTTATCTTATCATGTCAGTAGCTCAATTGCAAGATAGAAGGATTCAAGACTCAATTAGTCCTGCTGTATAGCATCTGCAGAAGAATTTTCTCAGTTGCAACTGTATTTTGGTTGCAACTATTTCTTCACTAAAAAATTTTAAACTAGAATTCTACTTTCTAATGATCTGATCATACAGATCAAAAAAATAGAATTTGCTTGACAAGGGGTTTAATGCACGTGAGAAATTGCTTTTTAGGTACTTGCACCTCATGAACACAAGTTGAACCTCTTAGCGATAAGAAGTGGTATTAGGAAAACAACTAGCAGAAACAGGACATACCACGATGAGCAAAATATGAAGGAAAGACGCGATATAGAATCTCAAGCATCCAGGGGTGACAGAAGACAACAGATTACTTAATTTACTCAATTCTCAAGATAAAATCCAATGAAAAGAGAACTCCACGAATCCCATATAGCAGACAGGTCTGACACAAATAACAAGCTAAAACAGGACATATCACGATTAGAAATAAATGATGGAAAGGCATGACAAAGAATCTCCAGTATCCAGCCGTGACAGAAAGATTATAGACTACGCCATATACTCAATTCCTAGATAAAATCCAATCAACAGAAAACTCTCTTAATCCAACATAGCAGACGGTTGTTTATCCACTAGTTGGATAATTTCTGAAGCTTTCATTATTCAGTTTGGCAAGTATTGAAATTTTGTCAGCTAAGTCAAGAATCACATCTTTAATTATATATGGACAGGTTGGTCTGTGTTAAATGCTCAAACACACAAAGGCAGAAAGAAAAGACGCTCTGCGTGAAAGAAGAATGAAAGAAAGAAATAGAGAGACTCACACACATTTCTTCCAATTCTGGTCAAAATAGGAAATCATAACCGTGCATGCCCCACAACCTCCTTCACCACAACCAAGTTTTGTGCCAGTCAGACCCATTTCTGCATTAGAGACGAATACACAAGTATGACATATAAAAACGAATAGAATATTTAAAGAATTCTAGATTGATTAGTTCTTTATATGGTCACATTTCCTCACTTTAAACCATTCATTAACACACACATGCGCACACACACACACTTTAAACCAACTCCTCTAGCTTCTCCGCCGGCCTCCGATCTGCTCTCGCTCGCCGCCAGTGGTCGTTCCTCCTCTAGCTTCTCCGCCGGCCTCCAATCTACACCCCACGTTTGAGTTTGATTTTGTTCTTGTAATGGCTCGCTTCCTAGTGGCTTTGCTTCTGCTGAGCTCGCGAACATATGTTTTGTTCGCTATTATTGTTGTTGATGTTCTCCAATCTGTTGTTTTTGGTCTAATGTAATTTTGTTTTGGTTCTGTTTTGGTCGGATCTAATTCTCGCTATGTTCTTTTGTTCTCCAATTTGTTTTTGGTCCGGTCGTGTTCAAAATAAACGAGCTCGAACCGAGCTCGGTTTCGAATCGAACTAGCTCACGAGCTCGAGTTCTAGTTCGTAATATTTTTATTGAATCGAGCTCGATCATTAAAAAAAAATACATGAGCTCGAACCGAGCTCAAACTCGATAAAAATGTCGCAAACCGAGCTTGAACATCTCACTACTCGGTTCGGCTCGGTTCGATCACACCCCTAGAAATAGACAGATCAATTTTTGATAGTGAAGTATTATCTTGGTACTTCAGATAGGTTCTGAACTAATGATTTCGAAAAACTTAGTATAGCAATCCATCATGTAGATATTGGGTGTCATCCTAAAAACCTGCTATTTTCCAACAAGCATAAAAAAGTAAAATATCAGATCCCACCCCTCAATTTTCCTGCATATGCTTTAAAAACATAGAACCGATTACAAACTATTTTTCAAAATCACTAAATATAAGCCGGTCAATTCAATATAATGGTCACAACAAAAGGTCACATGTTAACTTATATTATGCGATTTGATCATTTAATATTGATTGAGAACCTTCAAACTCATTGATGAATTTCCTAAGTGACTAGTAGAAAGAACCGAAGACCTTAATATTCAGAAGGCGGATCGCAATATTGATTCCCAACATACATAAGAATAGACCAGAGGAGAGCTCACAAAGAGTATATTACGGTATAGTATTCGATTCTCCACACAAATAAATCCATGTATGGAACTGCAGGCATGGCTTTGCTACAACTGATGTAAAATTAATAATGAAAGAGCAAAATCAATTTCTACTCCGTAAGGCCGTAGCTGTTGATAAGAGCATAAGTTAGTGAGATCAAATCAAATGATCTATCTTGCTTGAGTTGAAGTACAATTTAGTAAGATCAAATCAAATGATCAATCTGCCTGAGTATCGATGTTGTGCAAGTGTTTGTGGGTCAACCATTCTTATCAAACAGTTACTTCCACTTCCACCAAATTTTCAAACCAAAAAAAATGAGATACGACGCTCACACACCAGAAGAAAGAGAAATACGGAGAAGGAAATAAACAGGAAATCAATACCTCTGAGATATTCGAGAAGGGTGAAGTGCGCCAAGCCATCAGGTAAAACTTGGCGAACTCCATTAACGTACAGAATCGCTTCCTTCGATTCAGATTCAGTAAAAAATCTATCCATTTCGTTCTCTTCGAGCACAGACCCCATCTGCTGCGCGTTCGCTCTCTCTACTGAGTCCTTGCTTCTCGTTCTTTATCATATAAAATAAAATATATTAGTCGATTACAGCGGTAGAAGGCGG
Source organism: Ocimum tenuiflorum (assembly GCA_001278415.1). Classification (NCBI taxonomy): domain Eukaryota; kingdom Viridiplantae; phylum Streptophyta; class Magnoliopsida; order Lamiales; family Lamiaceae; genus Ocimum; species Ocimum tenuiflorum. The sequence goes on from AYJT01046614.1 coordinate 7,646, forward strand.
CGGAATGAACATTAACGTTGCGGACTTGCACGTGTATCGACAATATTACCATATTTGTGGATTTTTATTAGTTAATACTAAAAAGTTGCGTTGAAGGATTTGTTGTTAAATTACCATTAATTTTCTTTCACAAGTCACAATTAAATAAAACAATTTTAATTGTTTATGAGATAATTTAAATGTCAAAAAATAAGAATTTGAATTCAGTTTGAGAGGGGTAAAGGGAGAGGGGAAGACCAGCAATTTGTTGCAGTTTTCTTTACTTATATTTTCATTTTTTTATAATTAAATTAAATTCAGTTTTTTAGGTAGAGTGCAGAAAAAGGGAACTTTTGGTTAAATATCTCAAGTAAATCCGATTTTCGTAATAATCTGAATTTTACAGTATCAATCTCTGCGGTAAATATGTGCAATTGGACGTTATTCTACCCTACAATCTTTAATTCCATTTATTTGTATAAAAAAAAAGGCGGAATGCGATTTCTCTTTACACCAGAAGTAGAAAATAATTGATAATTACTATTTTTACGTGATATTAACTAAAACACGTTCACAAACAAGAAAAATAAGAATGAAAATTACAGTTGTATACTTGTATTATATTGTGGTCTGAAAATGATTTGATTGAATCAAAATATATTTACTGAGGAGACAAGTGTACAGCCTACGTGAGTATTAAAGTAATTCCATGTTAGCGTTACATGTACCTTGTCTAACAATTAACACGACAAGGCAAATCACTGGGCTAAACGACCAAATTTGATAAAAGTAACACCACGAACAATGTCAAAAACAAAATGAAAGTATCCTAATGCAGTCTTTGTAGAATTAATCAAATGAGAACCTTTTTCTATGAAAAAATTGCGAACTCCTCATTGTTATTTCTTATATGGCACATTATCATACACTAAGTTGATCATTGTTGTGATCTGCAAATAATGTTAGATTTGTTAAACAATAATGCATTTATTTGAATAATGATCAATTTATACATATCAATGTTACATATAAAACACAACAATGATTAATTTAGTTCTCACTATAATGTATTCCTAACCATTGGGGTAATGATATTTTTTTAGGTTTAATTTGAGTTATGGAAATAAAGGATCAATTAGTATTTACGTTTTAATAAAATCACGAAATCATAAAAGAAATATCGTGGCAATCGCTTGAGTTTTATTTGAATAAAAACAAGACAGATTTACAAATGTGAGGAGAAATCTTTGATAAACAACTTAACTTAAAGACTAATATAAAAGAAATTCCAAAACCCTTGTATACATGTGAGATATGTATGGGAGGATGGATTATGATTATGAAACCTCTTATTTGAAAGTCTTTACACTTGAGATGTCGAGCATTGGGACGTGATATAAATTAGGAAGATTTGAAGCCCAAAATGATGAGAAGAATTCGGAAATAATCAAATCTATATGCAGATCTGAAGAGCTGCAGCTTTTGGTTGTCCCATGGAGGATATCTGAACCAAAAATCAAGAATGAAGCTTCTGCTTGCGATGGCCTTCTCATGGGAGAAAGTATCAAATGAGAATTTCCCATGATATCTGCCAAATCCACTCTCTCCAACTCCCCCAAATGGAAGGCTATCTGCAACATACTGCATGCACCAAAATAACTATCACAATTACGCCTAACAAATTAAACCTTATTCTAATCAAACTATACTTTTGAGATCCAGCTAACTGCAAAAATGTCATATTTTTTGCATAAATGAAGTATAAATACTTGTTGGTGTTACAAAATGTACTTTTCCATATTTTAAACATAGAAGTGAAAAAAAGTAACCAAACAACTTCTCATAATTCTTTTAGGGTACTTCACTTTTCTAAATCAAGCTTCAAACAAATTAGGACTTTGCTTTTTATGTAAACAAAAGATATAAATAATTATAAAAGTTCACTAACTTTATTTTTATGAAAAAAAAAAGTTGCACTTTTAGTTGGGAGAAATTATGTTTTTCATGCCACTATTAAAACTGTAATTTTTATATAAGAGACTTGAGTTTGATATGAAAGATGTGTCTAACTAGAATGTCTCATGCAATTTTGTCTAACAACTAATATCCCCGTTGAGTAAATTTATGATTGATAAAGAAAGTGTTAGGATATGTGTATTTTTTTAGTTATTATTTTTTATCACACATAAAGTACTTGTAAAAACTGATGTTAGGAATATCTTGTATTTTGATTGATGTCAAACATCATTACTGCAGCTGATTAAAGTAGAATTGGTCTTAGAATATAACATATATAGGACGTGTGTAATAACTTAGGTTCATGGAAAACAAGAGTTGGAGGAATACAAGTCCTGAAAGCCAATCAAGATCGAGTTCTAAGTGATGCCCGCAGTTGTGTCATCACAACTGAGAGATACCACAACTGATCTACTCAGCTGTAAGTATAAAGTTCACAAATGTCCTAACAGTTGTGATAAGCTCAGCTATAAGAAGTTCATTAATTTGACCTAGCTGAACAAAGAAAGAACAAGAAGACTCCAAAGCTGACACTTAGATAAGTTATCTATCACTTCGAAAAGGTTGAAATCAGTTTCTAGTCAACCTTAACTCAGTTGCAACTGAGATTTAATAGAATATCAGAAGTGACAAGACGTGCAGCAGCGCTGACCTACCGCTGTGCCTTAAAAGGTAGTCAATACTCGATTATTGCCCAGCGGGTAAAAACTTTATCCAACTTTCCAGAGGATAAAAAGGAAGATAAAGTATGCTACAAGTACATCAACGACTTCATAAAGGATTTGTCTGTTGTCTCACAACAGTTGCTATTCAAATCCTTTCTCTATAAATAGAGGATACAAAGCAAGAAGAAGAAATTACAAACATGCGCATTATGATCTCACATTCTCTGCTCTCTCTCATTCTCTCTAGCCATCTACCGAGTTTTGAACTCGAGACAACCCAGTAATCCGAAGCTCTCAGCTAAGGATACTAAGAAAGTTCTTAGATAGACCTTATCTAAGAACAAATACCAAATCTGATTCAAGTTCCTGAAGAGAATATAAATCTTCACCCAACAGAACTAAGAAGTCTAGGAGTGGATCTGGTAAAGCTTCGAAGAACTGCAATACTTGCGACCGGAAGTGGTAGTAATCTCCTGTTGGAGAAGAATCTCAATTATAAACCGTGTAAACACACCGTGTACAAAAAGGATTAGTGATCTTTCTTCATCTGGAGGAAGAGAGGATGTATGATTGTTTAATCCGAACCTCTATAATATCCGTGTCTTTAAAGCTTTACTTAAATTCTTGCTAAATGTTTGAAACTCAACTACCTTATAGTAGTTGGAGTATAGCTGAACAAACCCTAACTGACCTACTCGATAACAAAACAACTTTACGTAATTCAGTTGACTTGTTCACAAGTCAGCTGAGATAAAACTGAGCTTATCATTTTCGCAACTGTATTATTTTCTAACGCTTCCGCAAAGCAACTTCACTCTCTGATTTGGGACCAACAACTGAGTACTTATATTACCATCTGCATTAAAAGTAAGTTCAAATATGTTGTTTCGTATTAATACAGCTCTTGTACTTCTCTCTGTCTCCTAGGTTCAGGTTTCGATCGACATTTTGTACAAGTATAATTTTGATTCATTATTTATGTTTAATTAGGTCCTTATATTTGATAGTATGCAGAGAATATAAGGATATGTTTTTAACACAGATAAATATAAAGAAATCATATTTTACAAATCATACCCAAATTTAATTTTAAATAAAACAGAAAATAAGTTCATTTCTTTACAATTACAAAAATAAAAAGTGAATGAACCAGAATCTTAAGATACGCGTCTCCAATATAAGACTGAACGCGGAGGAACTTGTTCGCTTTCAACTAAGAATTTCGAATATTAATTATTCGAAAGTAACACAAGAAATTGAAATTTTGAATAAAAATTAATATAAGTGGTAATAAAATATGTATATATATA
>AYJT01046620.1:0-15009 GCA_001278415.1 Ocimum tenuiflorum
TAAAGGTTTTAGTTTCCTTTAGAACATGAGAATAGTACAGCAGTTGTTCTTAGATAGATTCTGAGAACAGTCTCGGAGTCTCAGGTTGTAAAGACAGCTGAGGAGTTTCGGTAGGTCTTGAGTTAATACTCGGAATGCTTGTGTGCTAGAGAGTAGAAATAGCAAGCTTGAGTAGATTGAGAGTCAGTAATCTTTGCTCATCGTTCTTCTCTTCTTATTTATAGTCGAGGATTTTGAATAGCGTCCGTTGTGAAATAACGGACAAATCCTTCCTTTTTTGCTTCTGCAAATGAAGCCGTTACTGTACTTCTTTTCTGCTGAAAATCCGGGTAAAGTTATTATTCGCCGGATAATAACTGTACCTTGGTTACCTTTAAGGTACAATAGTAGGTCAGCACTGGTGAACCGTCTTGTCACTTTCTGAAATTCTTCATCTTCAGTTTTAACTGAATTTAAGGTTGACTACTATAGACAGCTGACTGAATTGTCAGCTTTGGTCTTCTAAATCTGATTTGTCTTCAGCTGACAGTTGTTTTAGACAGCTGTCTTAGAGTGACGTTCTTTCATCTGAGTTTTTATAGCTGTTAATGTAATTTTAGCTCATCCACAGCTGTTGTATGCAGCTCCTGATAGGACTTTGAAGTTGATCTGCTACTACCAGGACTTAGATGCATTCAACTTTGTCCTGATGAACCTAAACTTATTACATAAGAAAACTCCTATAGTTACATGCCAAAATCGGTCATACTCTAATCAACTGTACTAATGGTGTTTGACTATCAAAATACATAGATATTCCTAACACTAGTTTAACGAAAAAGATTCAATTATAATACAAACCAGGGACGGACTCAGGAATTTTATGTTGAGGCGGCTAAAATGTTATTGAACGTAAATCCGACGATACTATTATATTTTTCAACTCATTTATTTTTCTTTTGTTTAACTCCGGATAAACATCAATAGCTTCTTTTACAATTTTTTTTCCTTTTCTTCTTTAATCTTTGTTACTAACCTCCACCCACTTCTTCATTTTTTCTAATTCTAGAAAAAGAATGAGGGAGCTAACATATAAAAATTTGATAATCCCAATACAAAAATATGATACAAACTATGTATATTTTGGTGCAAGAAAATTGAAGTCATCCTATATTTGAACAATTTATGATAGTATGTATATTTATTTGAAATTTTGGATAATATGTATTATATTTGACAAAAGACACCTAGTTTATAATATAATTGAATATTTTTTGTTTAAATTAATGTCGTTTATTATATATTATGATTAACTTGATTTTTAAAAATTATGACTGTTCCCTGTTAAATTAAAATTATAAAAACAATATATCAAATTAGTTTATCATTTCGTGGGCTTTAATTTAAGAAACAAATTCCCATATTTACTTTAGAAAGTACAGACAAACTATAAAAATGGTAAAAACTTCATGCTTCATGACCCCAACCCAAATAAATAAGATAAGATTGAGTCAAATAAATACATTGATATATTAAAATGATTTAAACAGTGTAATACAAGACCTCGTCTTAAATTAATGACATGTTAAGCAAACCAACTCAACTAGTGCGAATTCAAAACAACCGCGTTGTAAATGAAAATGGAGGAAAAAAATAATGTGTTTTACGTAACTAATATCGAAAAATCTCCTAAAATGTTGTCCAACACCCAAAAATATGCAGATATAAACACGATAATAGTCATTAGCTGTAACGCTTTTGCGTGCAAAAGTTCCTTGTCTATTGTTTCTGCGTTCGACCGAGTAGTTTTTTCTTCCCGCGCTCAATTTCAAATTAAAAATCCCCCAATTTGCGTAGGGTTAGGGCAATTGGTTTTCTCTTCTCAAATTCACGGATTAGCGATGATGTTTGCTGCCCAAACGAGTGCTCCCATGGATATTTCCATGTCTAATCGTACGGTATCCAATTTTCCCGAGCAAGAAGCTGCCATTTTTGAGCCACCTGCTACAGTATCTGCTCCAACACTGCTGCGGCTGCCTTCAATCAATGAAGAGAAGATCCTGGTTTCAGGTAAATGCGCGAATTTTTAAGTTCATTGTGAAATTCCTTTATTATCTGTATGACTATATAACCAGCTACGACTTTCTTCTAATTAAAGCTTAAATTTTTCCTAAATTCGAGTGCTTTGGCAATGTTGTATGTTGTGTAATTTGATCCCGGATTGTTTCCACAGTTGAAGTTTTACTGAAACCATCTAGCACAGCACGGACTGAAGATGTTCGTATGGCAGTGGAAAGGTAAAAATAAGACATCGTTAGTATGCAGTGATAATACAGTTGAAGTTTGTTCCTTTTATTCTGTTTTTGTATTTTGGTTTTCTGATTGATGAATGCGCAATGACTTTTGTGATTCAAACATAGAATGCTGGAAAAGAGAAATATGAGCTATGCAGATGGTCAGATTCCAGTCCCACTGGATGATACATTTCTCATGGACAATGTACAACGAATATGCATATGTGATTCAGGTGTTCTATGTCTCTGAGTCTGAAATTGGATCCCGTTGAACCAAACCTTAAAGAAGTATCATCTGAATAGTGTAACACTGAAGTCCTTTTATACAATTCAAGTACTAATATACTGTATAATTATTTTGCTGATTTACAGATGTTTGGGTGGAAAAGCAGGACATTCTTTTACTCTGGCAAGTCAAGCCTGTCGTGCATGTTTTCCAGGTCATTTTTATTCACTGGCTGTTATTTTCTCCATGTATGTTCTGCGAATACGCCATTCAATCTGTAACTGTAAATCCTCATCGAATGAGAGATGATAAATAGTTTTTTGGAGTTGAAAAGGGGAATCTTTTCCGAGTATAATCCCTAATGATGAACCAAGATATGAATGGCCTTGAATAATGTTTCAAATACTTTTATGTCCATTTATGGGCATGGTTAAATTGACAAATCAACAATTATCCCCTTTTTCAAGAAAACTTACAACTCCTAATTGGGAAGGGAAGCGGTGGGTATCAAATTTGAGACCTCTTGGTCATAAAGCAATCTAATAAGATGATCCCACCGTGTTGGATGTACCCAAAGGCACAAAATAAAATATTATCTTCGTTTATAAATATAATTTTGTTTGTTTCAGCTTAGTGAGGAAGGACCATGTGAAGAACTGAGCGGTGATGGTCAACTTGCGAGCTTTAATGAATGGATCCTTCCTGCAAAAGAATTTGATGGCATGTGGGAAAGGTTTGTTAACAGTAGCCACTTTTACCACAGCTGAAGATCAAAACTAGAATCATGGGTTTTATCCTTTTCTGCAGCTTAATTTATGATTCTGGTCTCAAACAGCGGTTGCTACGATATGCAGCAAGTGCTTTGCTTTTCACTGAGAAGGGTGTAAATCCTGTCCTTGTTTCTTGGAACCGGTGAGTTTTGATGAACCAGTAAAACTTTAGTTGTCTGAGTTATGACTAAAAAGGGATACAACTTACATCAAAATTTTACTCTTTTATGCCTAAAGGATTAATATTAAATATGTCTTCTGATCACACAATTACTGACCTGGTGATTTGTAATATACGGAACCTCAATGTACTTTTCTCTATATTGTATCTTGCATCTTCAAGACCTATTCATTGATATCATTTATGATCTGTCTATGGATGTTCTGCAGCATCGTTCTTCTTCATGGACCCCCAGGCACTGGCAAGACGTCTTTATGCAAAGCATTGGCGCAAAAACTCTCAATACACTTCATCTCAAGGTCGAGTACATCCTTTCTTGTTTTCTTTATAGATATGTGTTCATTGCATAACATTTGTTTTTCCCAATTCAGATACCAACAATGCCAGTTAATTGAGGTTAATGCCCATTCCTTGTTCAGTAAATGGTTTTCTGAAAGTGGCAAGCTGGTAAGATTTTGAAATCCATGTTATGCTAGGAGATATATTTCCATTTTTCCTTCTTTAATAGTATAATTTTCAATTAATTTACTACTTTAAGTCGCTAATAGATCATCTTTAGTGACATTACCTATATGGAACGGAGGACCTGGGGTTCCGGACCTACATACTTTCTTAAGGATTGAATATCTGGCAACATTCTGAATAGGAGTCATTTTTTTTTATATATGTGCATGCATCATTTTGATATGATTTTTTTTTTACTATTTAGACATATACTTCAGTTTCTTGAAGTCAAATTTCACATGCAGGACTGCTACTATTTCGTTCAGTTTCCAAACAGCTAGCCGTTTGCTTCCGCAGTTATTATTTGTTTAAGTTCTCATTCTTTGCCAAATGCCAAGTTTCCACTGATCCTTGCCCCGACTCAATCTGATTTGATTATGTACTTGCAATTTCAGGTTGCAAAGCTTTTCTCCAAAATACAAGAAATGGTAGAGGAAGAAAATAATTTGGTTTTTGTCTTGATTGGTGAGGATTTTGATAAATTATATCTCTGTTGTACTCAAATAATTGGATACATTCAGTCATCATGCTTCTCGAACAAATTATGTAGATGAAGTTGAAAGCCTCGCTGCTGCCAGGAATGCTGCTCTATCTGGGTCTGAGCCTTCCGATTCTATAAGGGTATCATTCTTGCTCTAAACAGAATAATCTAAAGTTAATATTTTTGTCTCCCTTGAGAGAACTCAAGTGTAGTCTCCCAGGTTGTGAATGCTCTGCTGACCCAGATGGACAAGTTGAAATACTCACCTAATGTGATAATTCTAACTACATCGAATATAACTGCTGCCATTGGTAAGATACAAGTTTCTAGTGTTTTAAGTTTTGTCAACTTCTAAAAAACTGAACTGCTACCCCCTCCATCTAAATTCAAGCACCGGTTTAACTCTAGGGAGATTTTGATACACTAGGCAATTGTGTCTTTTCGTTTTGCATTCTCAATTAGACCTCCATAGGATTTTTAGTGTCCTCCTAATGCTGCTTCATCCCGTAGTAACTCAGAGAGACGGGCATAATGTGAATGATCATTTTTTAACATTTTTCTTTGCAGATATTGCATTTGTTGATCGAGCTGACATAAAGGCATACGTGGGACCTCCAACTCTCCAAGCCCGCTATGAAATTCTAAGATCTTGCTTGGTAGAGCTTGTAAGGAGTGGAATACTATCAAATTCTGAGTTTCAGGTATTTGTTTAAATTATTGTGTGTAGCCTATATACAAGATTGAAACAGCTGAAAGTCATCTTATTCCTTACGGTCCTAAGTATGCGAGTGATATGGAATTTGAATAGGGTCATGACATCTTTATTCCAAGTTTTAGTAGTCTGAGAGAGCAAATGAATTCAACTGCGAGCCCAGAAGCTGAAGCTGCTTCTCCATTAAATCTTTGTAAACAACTGATTGCAGCTGCTGAAGCATGTGAGGTATCTTGTCAATTTGCCTATCAGATTTAGTAAATCAAACATACTCCATCCACTGCATGATAATCATTCAACTCAAAACCACATATACAAGGTCTGACGAGTTTGCTTTAATGTTCTCTCTATCTTCAGGGTCTGAGTGGGCGGTCGCTGAGAAAGCTCCCATTTTTGACGCATGCAGCTCTTGCAAATCCCTTTGGTTGTGAACCTATCAAATTCTTGCATAAGATGATCGAAACAGCTAAAAGAGAACGCTCTGAGATACCTGGGTGAACTTTTATGTCTTTATAATGTTAGTCATGACAGGTGTTACTAGAGATGCAAAGGCTTCCTGTTCCACCATACAACATTTTGACAATTAGCATTAGAAATGTACTATTAGTAAGGTTTGCTATGCAATATGATCCCAGTTAGAGATGTCAAACAGGCTGGGCCAACCCAGCCGAGCACGAAGCACGACCCACATAGAAGATGGATTTGGTGGACCGGGCTTACTTATGTTAAATGGGCTCGAATTGAGCTTATTTTCAAACCCGACCAATCCAAGCCCACAATAGCCCAGACCCAGTTCAGACCTAACTTAAACTAATCTTATAGTTTAATTACTTTTTAATTTTTTTTAAACTAAAATTAAGATTCTTTTTACTAATTTAGCAACTAAGATATTGAATTGAAGTGTAGAAATTAAATTATAAATATTTTAAGAAATGGTTCGAAAAAATTGGATATATCTATATATATTATAAAAGTGCTTATATTTCTTTTAAATTGTTTATTTCCTATTTTGTCTTCTTAAATAATTATTTTAGGGGACAATAATGTAATTACCTATATATAATATAATTGTAGTTATCAATAATGTAATTTATATATTATCTAACACATTTTATCTTTTAATTCTTAGATGATACTAATAAGATATCAAAACATTAATAAATATTATTTGATTGCATAATCTGATTTCAAGGGTTCGTATTACAATTTGAATTGCGCCGAATTTTTTTCTGCATCAAGTCTGTCCCCTTTAAATGATAAACGCTGAATTTCAAATAGTTGATCATGACAGTTATAATATCATCATATATTATTTTTTTTAAAATATATTTAAAATAAAATATCAATTTAAAATTATTAAAAATATTAATGATAATATGAATTGTTTTATTGTAATATTAAATATCATAATACAAACGATTAACTTTACATATTATAGATTCGCAAATAAATAAATTAGATATATCAAAATAAAATATTTTGTATCAATTTTTACTCTTTATAGTTTTGTATGTTAACTTTTAAGAAATTCGTTGACTACTTCTAGAATTTCATTAAACAATATTTAAAGATAATATTAAATATTTCATTATATAAAATTTCATTTAAAATAAATATATACAGTACATTAATTTTTTAATTAAATAAATTTGTTATTTTTTAATCTATTAATTTAAATCGACAAATATCATGCTATTATTATAGTATTTTATTCAAATAAATGATTAAAAATGCATAAAAATTATATTATTCACAATTTAACCACTTTAAAACAACGAAGGTTTTACGTGCATTGCACGTGATCCTAACTAATTCCTTTCAAAAAGTGTGAAAAATAAAAAATATTTTGAGAACCACCTCAAACCGACCCAGCTTGGCTCAAGCCCGGTCCAAGCCCAACGTAGGCCCACCTTATCAGTGGTCCTGGGCTGTTTCGGGCCCAAATTATTTTACAATGGCCCGGCCTAGCCCGGACCACATCGCTAGTGGTCCCAGGCCGTGCTAGGCCTCATTCATGGTGGGCCTAGCCGGGCCCGAACTGGGCCAGCCCACTTGACAACTAAAGATCCCACCACTGGAATTTTATGAAATTTTAGCCATAGCCATAGCTAGAACAATTCAGCAAAGTGTTCCAGGAACACAAGAAATAAGGAAAACAACGTAGTAGAAATATAACTTGAGATGCTTACTTCTGTAGAACCTTACAGCTTAGCAGAACTCCCCAGGGTTTACATACAGAAAAAAAAAACCACAAAAAACTCTTGTAAGTGAAAAATAATGCATCAAGCCACTAAGCAGCAGAACCAAAAAGACTACAAACTGTTGGGTGTTTACGAATATGATGTGGGCATTTAAACAGCAAATCTTTGGCCTCGGAATGTCTACCTTCATCAAAGAATGATTTGAAGACATGCTGGTAAGCTGCAACCTTCGGATGTTCTTTCACACTCAGTACTGTCAAGAATTCCCAGGCATCCTCCACCGACCCGAACTTAGAAATATACTGAACAAAAGGCTCTGCAAAAGGAGGGTAATTGTGTTTCTTCATTAGCCTAAGAAGCTCCATAGCTTCTTCAAGTCTCCTATCTGCGAGAAGCTTTTGAATCAGATCCTTGTAGGTTGATTGCCATGGCCTCAAACGAGCTCTTTGCACCAGCTCAATAAGAAGCTCATAGGCACCTACTATGTGGGATCGATTGACAAACCCACCAATCAATACATCCAAGAGGTCAGCATCAGCATCAAAACCCTTCTCTGTCATCTTGGCAAAACAAGCCAATGCATTGTCAATGTCATTGGCTGCACAGTGGCCTTGTATTAGAATCGTCCATGTCTTGATATCGGGAGCACAACCTCGTTCTTCCATTGTTTCTAGGACCTCAGCAGCTTCATCGAACCTTCTTTCTTTACAAAGACCATATACCAATTGACTGTAGGTGATGTTATCGGGTTCATATCCGGCATTCCTCATCTTTTCTACAATTTGCTCAGCTTCATCAAACTTCCCTAGACTAGTGAGAGATCTATGAATCCCATCATATATATGTTTAGAGAAGGAATACCCGCATGCCTCGTACTTCTTCACAACCCTGTACACCAAATCAATATCCATAGCATTACGTGTTGCAATCACCCGCAAAAGAGATATGCATTCTCTATCTGAGGGCTTGAAGGAACTGTCCATCATATGCTCATACAGTTTCACAGCATCATTCAACATCTTATTCTTCTGAAGCTGCCGCGAAATCTTTATATATGTATCGATATCCAACTCAAAACCTGTGTTCTTCATCTGCTCAAGAACGTCCCAGAACTCAGTGATCGATTCTTCCCAACAAAGCACCCTTAGCATGCCATTGTAAGTAACACCATTATGCTTGAAACCCAAACTCCTCTCAACCCACTTGTAAAACTTATGAGCTTTCAAAGGGTAGCCTTGTCCCCTAAGCTCCTTAAACACCCTCAACATGAAATTATCGGATACCGTAATCTCCATCTCCTCCAATTTGTTCTCGACATCTTCTCCCCATCCACGACTTTTGATCACATCAACCACTTCTTTCACCCCATCTACCATGGCATTTTCTTGAATCATCCTCTCGTAAAAATGCCTTAAAGCAGTGGCCTCATTCTCCATCTTCAAGCCACGAAAGATCGAATGAATAGTCCTATAAGTCTCTTCATCAAGGTAATACCCCTTGTCCTTCATTTCCTTAATAGTCGCCCAAAACTCCTTCATCAAATCCTTGTTGGCATAAATTCTCAAAATCAAACTATAAATCGAAGAATTTGGCTCGAATCCTTTCTCCCCTATAGCCCATTTCAAAAACCTTGTTGCCTTTTTGGGCTCTTTACTCAGTTTCTTCAACACGTAGACCACAACTACATGGGTTAACACTAAATTCGAATCATTTAGCTCTTTTTCCAAATTCTTAGGCCAATCATCCGAGGAAAATATATCAATCAATGATTCAGGTTTTGATGCAAAGAAAAGCCTTCGATTGTAGGCGCTGAAATTGAGTAAAGAATTGTTTTTTACCGGAAAAAAATTGGACGAAAAAGCCAAATGTCTCACCTGCTTGTGAACGGAGCGGGTTACAGAAGGCTGAGTTGATAAGAGCGTGTAAGCAAGTCGGTGGTGAGTGAGGATTCTTTTAGCTTTATTCATGGCTGCTCAGTACAATGGATTTCCGAGGTTTTTGCGAGGGTTTTACAACTTTAGATTTGCCATTTGGAGATACGGGTCCGCGGGTCGGTCCACACCCGTACCCGTGGATTTTCATTTTCATATTTCTTATTATATTTAATTAATATTTTCTTTTTTCAATTTAATTCCATGAGCTTTAGTTTTACGGACTGTTAGTTCCAATTATAATATACAATTATCTGTTGAATAATGTATTAAAATAATTATTTTTGATAATCAATAATTAGGAACAATTGAAAAAAAATATTATAAAATTTAATTTTAATTTAATAAAATGACGAAATGTTCATTACATTAAACTAAAACATAAACAAATAAATCGAAAAAAATATTACTTAAAATATAATAAAATTTTGATATAACACAAATGTGTAAATGAAAATTTCAATTTTGTTTTTCGTTTTTCCGTCTTTTGCTTTCTTTACTTTTCATTATTCATTTTTATTTCTTTATTTTGGGAGTTGTCCTATCGTCAACAACCTTGTCTTTGTTGTTGCGCGCCAATACATCGGAGGTAAGTCGGGATTTTAAGAAAATGTGGGAATAAAGAAGAAAAAAATATTAATTTTGTGCTTGCTAAAATGCGAACAAATTCAAGTGATACATATATCTTCTTCTTTTGAGTTTCATACAAATGCTAAAAATTGGGAACTCAATTTAACTTCAATTTTTTGAGGATGCATAATATTTTATATTCCGCTAAAGTTATTACTTCTTATATTTTTGAGTGAGATTTATTCAATACTTTGGGAAGGATTTCGTATATCACATAGGAGAGAGATGTCCCACCACACCTCGATCTTTTTTACTTTTTACTTTTTTTTTACCAGAATACTTTATAATTTAAAAATAAAATAGAATAAAATTGTGAATATTTTATAATTTCAAAACAAAGTAGAATAAAAATTGAGCCTCTACGTAATGTTTTATTTTATTTTATTTCGAGTGAGCTCTAATATTTTATATTTGGACCGTTGTCCGGTTCCGCCAACTTTTATCTTAATTTAGGTATACGACATTCTTTTACCATATAATCTATTCATTTTTTAACTTCTTTATTGCGCACTTGTGTAATTAACTTTTTTGTTTATTAGAATATCAATCCAGCTCATTTTGTTCCTTTTCAAGTGTGCTATTGAGCAGCTTTACTTGATACTTTTGTGAGTACGATGGTATTCACTTTTTATTTTGAACATATTTATTTCGCCAACCACGACAAACAATAATTATGTTTTCCTTTCTAAAACTAAAATACAATATTAAATAAATTCACGCGGATGTGCCGCAAACAATAATTATTATTAATTATTAATGTCATGAGTGGAACATAATCACTTCTCATTACAATGTACATTGTTTTTAGATGACTATTCCTAGAGGGGATCGATTTCAAGACTTGTGATTGGGAGATATTTATAAAATAGCTGTTGCTAGCTGAAGTGTTTTCTAAGAAACAATATCACAGATATACCGGCGTTAATAGGGACACTCTTTGCATTAAAGTACCAAAATCTGCCGTCCATGAATTTTTATGGATTATTTTATCAAACCTACTAATCTTGGTGTTCCTAAACGGCATTTGATGTGATATAACGACTCTTGTTTTCTATAATTACATTTTGTAGAGGTTGACTCCATTGCTGATATTCTTACCCTATGTCTTGGACTACATTTTTAATAATGTCGGATGGACTATCATCTTCCAAAAGTCTCAACCACACGAGCCTCTATTTATTCCTCTTGAGAACAAATATGTGTTATTTTTGTTTGACTTAGGTTAAAAGAATAGACGAGCTCCTATATTTGTAAAACTCCAAACAATCATTGAATTAGATTAATAATATGCTAGAACGACGCGTCTTATTCTTTTGCCTTCTACTGGCCTAAATTATTATTTCGACCAAGAACTTTTGAATACTATTTGGCTGGTTTTGTTTAGAAGAGTTATTTGGCTTACCTAATTTTAAAAATTCCGAATCAACATCTTTTTAATTTGATGAATGTTTCATCCTTAAAATCGGTCAAATCGAACCATATACACTAATAGTAGCTAACCGATTGGCTTTTATCATTTTTATTACTTCACCAATTAATCAAATATATTAAGTAACCCATGTAAAAACAAATTACTACATCGAACTCTTAAGACAAACATCAAAGTTGCATTGAGTGAAAGAATTTTCTTAATGAGTAGAGAAAAATCTAATAATAGAAGGGTCATCTTATTTCTTGCAATATTTAATAGCTGCCAAAATAAAAGTAATAGTTTAACTGCTATCTAAAATAATAATAATAATAATAATAATTGTATTGAGAACTGCCACATGCCAAATATCTATTCATTAGCTTTTGTGTGTCGGAAAAAGTTTACTACGTCAGGTCAATATATATTGGTTTTCTTCACTCAACATGACTGGAGTTTCCTGTTTAGTACAGCCTTTCTCTACTCTGCATAACAGCTGCCTTTCTTCTCACTTTTACACTACAATCCTTAAATTCCGTCTCAAAATCCGTATATTTCTTGGATTGGATTCTCTGAGCATTGAGTGAATTTACTGCTACTGTTTTTTCATTTATATTGTCCTCCTTTCTTTTCAGTGTATCAATTATTTATAATCCCTTTTCCAACGGAAAATGGATGTGGATTTCTGGGCTGCAAGAGTTCACTGGAATAGCCCTTCTGTGCAATCTTCTAGGCTTGGGAACTCTGGTAAGTTATGCTATCTCAGCTCTGTTTCTTGAATAGCGTGAGAAATTATGATTTGCATCCAGGATTTTTTTTTCAATGATTTCAATTGATTTATGAATTGGATGTTATTATTGATTTAGCCCTAAGTAAATTGTGTATTTCCTCCAATTGGTTTATCTTTGCTTTACATTGCTGATCTAGTTTCTAGCTGGATTCTAGCAGTTGTTTAGCAATGGAGAATCTTGTATTAGAATGCACTGTGAATTTCCAGATATTCAGTTTGTCTTGATGGGAGGTGGGGAAGAAGTGTAGGTGTGGGTGGGGTTGTCCTATACGGACTACAATAATGCTACTGAAAAAGTTATTTCTGAAGAAAAAAGACAATTTGAAAAGGGCCCTACTAACACAAGTTGTCATCATAGACAAATTTTTGGTGGGGGATAGTGTTTACCAGGCATGGTGATTCACGGATGACCAAAACTAATTATGGATATATATTCAATTTATAATAGGAAATCATCTAGTGGCGGAAGATGAAGGGAGTGAAGACGTGAGAGCCTGGTTCCCTTGCCCTTTCTGTTATGTTGAAATTGAGCTTCCTGTGCTTTGTGTCCATCTGCAAGAAGAACACTGCTTTAACTTGAAGGATGCGGTAATGGGTGCTCCTTGCATATTTTTCTTTCTGTTTCTTGTGGCTGGGGATGTAAATTCATTTGGATTTTCTTAGTTTCTTGATGAATGACAGCACTAGAATTAGTATAGAATGTTAAACTTTACACACATGATTACTTGAGGTTTTACTTATTCCTGATCATTTTTATGCATTAAAAACCTTATTTCCTCTTCATACTTGGTCAATCTCATACGTTGATGGATTTGGAATCACTCTCAACTTTTGTTCTCTAGGTTTGTCCCATATGTGCAGCGAACTTGGGTAAAGATGCAATCGGACATTTTGCCGCACAACATGGACATTCTATTAAGGTTTGGTTCCTCCATGGGTTGTGAAGAATAACATGAGATGTGAACAATGATTGAGAAGTTTATATCTCTTATCCCAGAGGAGGAGAAAGTCTCAAAAGTCGAGCTTCTGGAGCAACGGGTCCTCATATATCATTAAAGACTTGCGGGAATTGAGTTCGTTTCTTGGTGGTAGTTCAGTGAATGGGAGCGAATCTGCTCCTGATCCCCTTGTTATGCCATTTCTATGTACGAGGCCTGTACCAGTCCCTGAAGACGGTCAGAAGGATGTATCCTCCTGTGTTGCTGAAAAGATTGATGCAGAACGGTAAGTCTTTTAGATGACAACTGGTGACGTTGATGTTCCTTTTTATCCATGTTAATGCCAATATCGAAGCATGTTTGAATTGCAATGGCAGAAGCAAAATGCTTGCATGTTAGAGTGGAAGTCCCAAAGATTGACATGTAAACTATGTTTGTGCAGCAGATTATGATTTAAATTCTTAGATCAGTAGAATTTCTGGTAGAACTAAGCTAATTCTTGCGAGTACCAAATCCAAATTGATCATAGATGGTTCTCAGTGATCATTTTCGGTCTGCTGCTTGGTACAACTCACTTCAGTTTTATGATTTCTCAACTTCTTGTAGCTAGTGGATAATGATATCAACTTCAATTGTAAAGGCTAGTGAAGATATGCAGTCTCTTTATCTGTCAAGTCTAATCCGAAATGTCATTACATTGCTATGTTCTGTATTACTGATAGGATGACTGAAGGCAACAGCAAATCGTCATGTCTTGATGAAGCTGAAACACACAACCACGAGGAAATGAAGCAGCGTGTAGCGTTCGTTCATGACCTTCTCATCTCCACCATTTTTTAATTCTTCTGGAGCTGCACCCTTGACAAGTGATCAACATATGAATGTTGCTTCAGATCAAAGTGCTATTATCCAAATCTGTAATGTCACGAGGCAACATCATTGTAACATTTAATTTAAGTTGCATGTCAGCTGCAGAGCTATTCAACAGATTTTCCCCAGCTCCATTCAAATATAATGCATATCCCCGTTTAGGCATTTCATGTCTGCCTACCTTATCAAGAACAAGAAATGCACAGGCGATGTCTGGCAACACAACAAATCCGAATCAAATCATGAAGAACATAAACGATCAATCCAATTCACGATAGATCTAAGAAGCTTTCTTATTGCCTTAATTCAGCAGCTAAAACAAAAGTAACATTTCATTAAATTATCACAACAATGCTGTTGAGCTAAAATGCACAATCAAAAAGTAGCCCAAAACACCTCCACCATATACGAAGCAAAAATCTCAACATCATCATCCTCCCTCCTCACTCGATAATGGCTTGAATGACGCCGGCACCAACAGTCTTGCCACCTTCCCTGATAGCGAATCTCATCCCCTGCTCACAAGCAATGGGAGTAATGAGCTCAACCTCCATCTTCACACGATCGCCAGGCATCACCATCTTCGACTCCTCATCCTTATCGTTCATGATGCTGTTCACCTTCCCCGTCACATCCGTGGTCCTCATGTAGAACTGAGGCCTGTAACCTGCAAAGAATGGCGAATGCCTCCCACCCTCCTCCTTCTTCAAAACATACACGATCGCTGAAAACTTCTTGTGGGGCGTAATAGTCCCGGGCTTAGCCAACACCATCCCTCTCTGAATGTCGATTTTCTGCACTCCTCTTAATAACAACCCCACATTGTCTCCGGCCATTGCTTCGTCTAATGTTTTCTGAAACATTTCTACTCCTGTAACAGTTGTGTTTCTAGTCTCCCTTAAACCTACAAGATCAACTGTCTCTCCAACCCTAACTGTGCCTCTTTCAACTCTACCAGTTGCCACCGTTCCTCTTCCGGTGATGGAGAATACATCTTCAACCGCCATCAAGAATGGGAGATCAGTTTGCCGTTGTGGGATGGGGATGTAGTTGTCAACCTCCTCCATTAACTGATAAATCTTATCCACCCATTC
>AYJT01046649.1:0-34769 GCA_001278415.1 Ocimum tenuiflorum
CATCTAATAAACATTTATCATTTGATTACAAAGATCTCTCTATATATATTGATATAATGAAGTACGTACACTACTCTAATGAAATAAGCATAGATATACACGCGCGCGCACGACGAAAATTATCCATTTGTTATAGCGCACCATTAATTGTAATTTCAACATCTACACATGAGACGATTTAATATATAATTTTCTTAAAATGAGTGATCATCATTAATTATTAGTTCTCTAAGGGGAAATGATTCTTATATGAATAGAAATCCATGTATAGATTAATTATAAGCAAAATTAATCATCAATCAAATATTATGGGCAATGAATCATTAAAAAAAAAGAAAAATAAAAGATTCGCAGACAAATGTACCAAATTAGCTGATGTATTCTAATCACATCAAATAGACAAAATGAGAATTCTAGCCTTTATATATATTGGAAGTTTCCAAATGGAATTTAAATCTTTACCATAATTGTTTTCAAGAGAAATTCTCGATATTTGCCTAAGATATTGATATTCGACTAATAGAATTTAATTTACTCATATCATATGAAATAATGACTGGCAAGTCTTACATAATCCCTGTAAAAATTCCTTATTCAAATGCATAAATAAAAATGGAAAAGAGAAAACTATACAATTGTGATCGTATAGAAAGCTTCTTAAATATTAAAATTCCTTACGATTTTCCATACCCTTACAAGCATCTTCAATTAATACACAAGAATATATCATATGTTGCTAGTTATACCACGTGCACAATGATAGCATTACCATGAGTGGCACATCTATCAACAAAATATAAGCCATAATATTAAAAAATTGAAAAGAAAAAATTATCATGAATACCTGGATCGACAACTCCACACTGCGTTGATCTATTGTTTATTAGATTTATCGAGTCTCACATATGAAGAAGAGAACGTAATGTAGCCAAGAACAACTTGCCGATTGAACCCAAAATATCGTCAGGAACGGCATTCTATCGAGGTCGGCAAGTCATCCTTGGCTGCAATGCCCTCTCTACCTCTTCATGCAAGACCTCAACAAATATGAAGCTATAATGTGCTTGGCACAATTTAGTCATATTGAAGCATAGTTGTGGCCTTTATATAGGGAGAGAAAAGGGATCCAATAGTGGAAAGTAAAGGGAGAAAGAAGAAATAAATGTACGTACAGCTGTTTAATTGGCAATGTGTGGCCTCTAGATAAATTATTTTTTTTTAGGTCAACTTGCCAAAAGGGGCACCACTATTTATGAATAAAATGCGTATACTTTGAATTCTCTATATTACAATTATGCTTCATTCTTTGCTGTGAATATGAAGGAATGATATGTATAAATTTATTGGGAATAAAATGTGAGTTTGTGTACCTATCATGCAATTATGTTGGGTTCTTTAATATAAATGTGGATGAATGATCGTGTATTACTTTAAAAAATAAAAGCTTTATAACTCCTTGATCTGTATTTACATGCGTCATTCATCTCTATGTGAGATATAAGACGCAAATGATTGTATGTTAAAATATGTGATTTGACTAAAATCATATGTGTGGTTGGGGAGGAGGAGGTCTCCGGTTAGGGCACCTATATTATTTAAGCGGGTTTGAGTTTAAAATATCAGGGGAATATAGGTTTGAATTTAGGATCCAAAGCGATTATGAGTTTGGGTTGGTAAAATGAACTATCTAAATCTGCTTAAATTATTTAGACGGTCTAACGCAAGTTTTTGATGTGGTTGGGATAGAAAATTATTTGAATTCATGTGAAAAAGTAATCATGATAAATTAGGGTTTTGAAGGAAATATTTGAAATTCGTGCGTGTGGGGCTTTAAGCAATTCATATCCATATCGTCTTCTTCTATATTTAATACTGAAACAACATACACATGGCACACTGACACATGTCATCGAACCAAATTGTACTAGTTTGGTGTGCAAATAATAGTATAAGATTTGAACCAAAACATAAATTTAGCCTAAAGTTTATGTCCATGCAATTTAAACCTTTATTTAATACCTTGTTGCCTACTGCACATGTGGTGTAAAGAGCTATTTGTGAGCCATTAGGATCTCGATTCAATAAGAACTCATTCGAACTCATTTACTGAAAATTGTTAAATAAATGAGCTAAGCGTGAGCTTTGCAGAACTCGAATTGAAAGATCGTGAAAAAAACTTGTTAATCAAAACTAATATGAAATATAAAATCTTTAATCAATTATAAGTGTAATAATTCTTTTTATTAACGTAGTTATTAAGAAAGAGTGAATTTGAGTAAATATAATATTTTTGGGTTTAAAACAATTCTTTTTAGAAAATGATAAGTATATAAATATAAGTTTGAATTTAGAAAGTTGATCGAGGCTCAACTGGGGCTTGATTAAAGTTCGTGGACCTCGAAGTATTAGATGATAAAGCTCGATTCGAAATTAAACGAGTTAAACTTAAGCAAAGTAGTGCTCGATTCGATTCGACCCGATTATACCCCTAGTTCTATGTTGGATAACAGTTACCCTTGTTATATATGCTATTGTCGTAGTACAATGGAGTACGTATAATCACAACGGGATGTTTTACTAAAGATTAAATTAGTAGATTTAAAATTCAATCTAATTTATAATTGAGTTCAAAGTTTATAGTTTTACTTGCAACTACTCCTTTCATTACAAAACACCACTAGCACAATCTACATCACGGCAATTAAGGTAATTGATTTGATTGTAACACACCACCAACAAATGATTGACATCCTCGTTACACTGCCTAAATGATAATATGCACTAATAATAGAAATAAATCATATTTTTAATAAACAATGATTTTATCATTTTTTATCTCCATTAATCAATACATTGGTCAATCATTCGGGCAATGTAACAATGTATAACATCATTGAGTAGAATCTCAACCGCATGGCATCGAGACACTTTGCAGAACACCACATAATTATCTTTTACATATATGGATTATAAAACTAGCTAATCATATGTTTTGATAGTTTGATATAATTTAATTGGGAATTATGATTAATCAAATAGAAATCTCATATTCTCATGCCATATCCCAAACAAGTGAAACTTGCCAAATAGAGTCAATCAATCCTTTTGGACCCATAACTTTAATGGTAGGGCATGGTCAATAATGACAATGATAAAATGCTTGAATTATTTGGACAGTGGGAGAATATAGTATCAAAGTATTTTACATCTTTTAAAAAATATATATATTTTATACCCACATAAATGTATATGGTAATCAAACGCAAGAAAAGTCATTTGAATTAAATCATCTTTTGATATCATTTTTTTTCACGTATCATATATTAAAGATAATTTCATTATCTTCCAAATGATCTCATATTGCATATATTTACAAGATGGTGGTTAATCTGAAGCAAAACACGAATTATTGTACCAAGATATTTGCTTGGTGGGTTTTGAGACGAGAGAATGGAATAATGCCCTAGGTTTCCACGTCTTTTCCAGGCAAGACCTTCAAATTTTTCTACAAGTTTCAAGGCTAGTAACGAGTTAGGAAGCAATATTAATTTAAGCTCAAATATGGGTCATCTGAAGTGGAAAGAACTAACATATGGCGGTTCCACCATGCATAAGCAGAATAAATAATACCGCAACTTACAAATAATGAAGGGAGGAGATCCCTCCTCTGCACTGGTAGACGTAAGTGTTAACATGGCGGTAAACTTTACCCCCAATTTTTTTGAGATATAATATATGTATAATTTTATTTTTGAAATATATACACACATTGTACTCATATTTAAATTTTTCAATTCAATATAAGATTAATACATCAAATTTTCAAACCCGTAACAATAAAGATGAGGACTAGACGGATTCAAGTGTTATTATAGTTTTGGTTTGAATGTTTTGTATTTTCTTTATTAGAACATTTCCAACAATTTACACGAAACTCAAACTCAAAAAATATTCTCGGCATTACCTTTTCTCACTATTTTTTATTTTCAAATAGTACCAATGTATTTATCGATTTGCAAGCTGAACTCTTTATTAATTTAAAAAAAAAATGAATAATTACAAGATAGATATTTATTAAAGAATGCATGTGTGTGTGGTAACCTATTACTCCTTAACCATCTGAAAAGTTCCTCTTACTCTCTCCAAAGTAACCTATACTCCTTAGCCATCATAAAATTTGCTACATAAAGAATTGTAATTTCAGCAATTTGATGCATAAAAGCATAGATGTTGTTGACATTTCGGGGCAGTTGCATATTTTCCGTTGTAACATTTTCGAGTATTAAATAGTATCTATTAGTGTAATCTTGAATTATAAAATCTCGTACCCTCAATTCGAAATTCGTGGATCTGCCACTGCTACTCCGTAAATTCAAAAGGGGCACAGAATTTGATTGGGAAATTGCCTAAAAGGGGCAGGGAATTGTGGCTGGGAACAGGCCACGTAGCGTAACCTCAAAACTTCTACCCGAATTTACGTAAACATCCTTTAACCTCCATTCAATTCTCTTGAGCAAGGAGTAGAAGAGTTTGTAGAGGGTGAAAAATCAGCTAATGAAAAATGGGGAAGAAACAAAGCTAAACACAAGCTATGATCCTTGATCATCCTAATTTATAAATCGGTGAAGATCCGGTGTTTAACACCTAAGCTAAAAACTTGATCTCGTTCACAAGGTTTGATTTCGACTAAACATACTAGGTTCACAAGGTCCGTGATAATTTGATGGTTGAATTTGATCTTGATAAGTTCTCTATGTGAATTGAACTTGTGGGTATATTGGGGTTGTATTTAGGTTGCTTATATCGTAAAAAAAACACAGCATTCGATCGAATACAATTTACGTTTGATTACATATTTGACAAACCCACCAACATTCAGTCAAATGCTCGCCTATACTTGTCATATTTGACCAAATAGAGGTCATTTATTTGAATTTTAATGCCTATGTTCCTTGATATCTTGTACATTCTATTCTAACCCATTGTATACCCCAATAGCTTTAATACAAAGTAGTATATCAATACCATTGAATTATACCCTTCAACTATTCTTATTGTACTTCGTTATTCTACCCTTCAATCCCTAGTTTTGAAAGCTTCGTCAATTTAGATATTACTCAAATTCATTATCTCGAACCAAGAATTTAAATGAGTCAAATTTTACAAGCAACTTATTTTTTTTTTTTGACAAATCTCAAGGCACTAAGATCTTTGATCCAAAACAATCATTTTGACTTTAGATCAAAAACACTTCCAACCGTAACATGGCTAAGTTGAGCTTACTTAAGACGAACATGCTCAATGTACATGTGATCATTAGTGAATTCTTCATACATGAACTATAATCTCGAGCTAGAACTGATCAACCCAATATTTAATAGTGATGATGTACAATTTTCTTTATCGATCTTGATTAAATGATTCTCATCTACAGAATGAGAGCATTAATCAAGGGCAAGTACTGCACTATCAAGTCCCAAAAGATTGGGGTGGGCTTCTTTTTGCAAAATAAATTATCAGAACATGTTTTGGTTTTGAAATGATTATCATGACCCTCTAATTGACAACACTAGTCAGGGTAGTATCAGACCTTTAAATCGGTGCATGAGGAGTCATCTTATAAATTAGACTATATATTGGTGCATGAAGGGTCGTCTTATAAATTAGACTATGTATCGGTGTATGAGGGGAGCACTTGATTGACAAAAAGATTATGCACTAGGTGATGCTAATTAGTGAGAACGTATTCCTCATGCATAATGGCCAATGAAGGAGGTCTCCTTCCTAATCCACACAAACAGGTAGTGTAATTATAATATAGTGATGTGAATAAAAACGTTGTGCACAAAAACATGAACTATTTGTGAACCCAATTTTCTTTTTGAATAAAACCTCATGGGACACGTAAATAAATGACATGAGGGATTATGATGATCACAGCAAACCACAATCATGATGATCGTGGAAAAATGGAATCGTGTCAATAATGTCGCTTGATGGTTATTAAAATTGAGTACGCCTTTCCTATGTATTTTTCATTGAAAATTTAATTTTTACGAGGCTCATTGCCAAAGTGAAGACTTAAATTTCATGTTAATAGTCTCGAGGTAGGTCCTTGAGTATGAGAATCTCTGGGTTTGCTCAGGCTTCATCGAGTAGGACAACAATAATTTCTTGCAAGCTTATATTTTCCTATAGAAGATTAGCCACCTTTTTTTCCAGCTAAATTACAATATTAAATAAACTCACGTGGATGTCCCCACAAAGACTCGAACTCATAACCTTAAAGGTCATGGAAAATGTGCTTATTATTGCACCCTGAGGTGGTAGACCAAGTTTAGCTACTTTGCTATTGGTGGTAGACACTTGGGTTACCGACTATTGAAGAGATTGTGCGATGTTCGTCTTCATCGATGCTTAAATTAGCAATTTAGTTAGTTGTTAAATGTTGGGATGCGTGGATTTCACATGAAACTTGTTGATTTGCCTAACCTAGGACCCAAGACATATGGTATAGTTCTCGATATATTAGCCGAATTAATGAGTTTTTGATTCAGAATCCTAATAATGCCCAAATTCTCAATTTAGTATTTGAGTCCTATATTAAGAAATTTGGGGATATTTGAATCCTGAATCTAGAACATTTTTTGGGTTTTGAATCGAACATTAAACTAGCTTTCGGGTCCGGATTAGTAATGCTCCTGAAAAATAACCAACTACCTCTGTCAGATCCAGTTAGTACTGCAAATACATGGAGCACATGGCTGCGGATAGGACCAGCTGAAGTTATTAGCCAAATATTATATTTTAACATATTAATTTATTAATAAGATGAATAAAGTAGATTTATATATATGTGCGAATTTCATTTATATTGCATAGCATAATTATCAATTCTGTTTTTCAGTTGAAGTTGATGATAGTTATATTTATAATAGTTTATCTTTTATATACTAAAGATTGGAACAATAAAATAAAAATTAATGAAATAAAAATCATTCATCCAGCGGAAAAATGTCCACTTGAATTATGAAAATGGAAAATATACCTGTTCTAACTCAATGGAAAATATCTGCTGGATTCACAAATGATTCACTGCGACGAATATTAGCCACTGGAATAATTGAAAAATTAAAAAAATATTATATTTATTTATTTGAGAGAACGTGTGAGTCATATAAAAAAATAAACCTGCAACGGAATCATAAAATAATTCATACGATAATTAATGTGGATCAAAAATTTTCATTTTCTTTTTTTTTTTTATATCCAAAATTTTCATTTGATATCCTTTTAATGCCAGAAAATTTGTTATCTTTCATTTTTCGGCACCGAATTGATAATTCTTATGTCAAGAGTTATTTCTTCGAGCAAAAAGTATTCGCAGATTATTAAAATTTATTTATTATAGCAGTTAACCTCCAATGTAATATGTATTGAAATCCTAACAATTCTAGAAGAAAATATCTTCTCTAAAGTTTTTGGATTGAATTTGCTATTTCTTTTGAACTGGGTGTGGACAGAATGGGATCAAATTTTATACCTCTTATTGAAGAGTTTATACACATGTCTCGAAAAGACAACTTCTTAACCCAAACAAATGTAAAATTTTGAATTTGTACATATATTTTACTAACACTTGCAATTAAACTCACGAACATTTCGGAAAATACTTAGACATTTTGGATAGGACATCTATCCTCGACACCATTGATTACATGAGAGAGTTTTTCTACATGATTGATAAACTGTGTGATGATGAGTCATGAGAGCACGACCCTTCAGAAGAGATCTAGTGAGCTAAAAATAAGAGAATAGTGAGCTGCAGATGGATCTTTAAGAAGAAAAAAGAGTTTGTTGGCAGGGGAAGGACCCAGAGTTTGAATCACGTGGAGTCGAGAGTGTGTGTACAGGCAGATGATAGCTTGTCCAGTGCCCGCGTTGAGGTAAGAAGAAATCTGCATTCATTCCAAGATTAAAACCTTCTTCATATCTTCACTCTCTATTCTTCTTCGTTGGCATTGAGATAAAGGAAAAAAAAAATATAGTTAAATACATACCTAAACCTAATACCTGCAAATTTTTGACTTGTCGTAGGGTCGGCTGCCCCCATGTAGGTCCGCCAATGCTCTTGATACTCTGATTCCCATTGGATATCCTCGCCTAATGTCTGAATAAAATCGGACTTATTCTATGAAGTATGCATCTCATCCTCCAAATCCCCGTTTCTTCCCTACTTCTTTAATCTTCCAGCAGTCTTGTTCCGGCGGACTGACTCCCTTGGGATTTGGGATTTAGTGGAGGAAATAGTTGTATATTTTGTGTGGATTACTTAATATTAAATCAAGAGTGCACGGAATATTAATCATACACTCCATTAATGTAAGTCTGTAATGGACTCAGGCCCAACTAGCACAACCTATTTAATTGGGCCTTGTACTTCATTATCTTTTATTTTTAAGTGGCCATTTGTTTGGCCCAATATACTTCTCTTTGCTGTACAATGCAGAAAAGAAAGAAAAAGAATTAATCCAAAACCTCTCCTTCAATTTTCTCTCTACTCTGTCTCTTTTTCTATCTCAAACTTTTCTTTACAAACTACAAATTATCAAGGTAGAATCAAAGTAATGACTATAAAGGAACGGAGGCCGTAACAATCGGTTTCATCGATTATTGTCTCAGTGGCGCGATCATAACACTATCCTAAGAGCTAATGATAATTGTCTGGTGCTTCATCACATGACAGATTAAAATAAGTTATTGAATCGATTGGGAATACATAATAAGGTTTATAAAAATAAATCCCTAGGATCCATTGTTTCATTCATTAACGTCGAATACTCTTTAAGCAATCTTACTTCAGCTTTGTCTTCAATTTCGTTAGTGGTAGTAAGAATTCACTTGAGTTAGAAGTCTAGATGTTAGCAAGAAAAATTTACAGGTAGTAGTACTTGACTGTCCTTCAAAGATAGTTCTCGATGGCATGATGATTTCAGCTTTGTCACTATATTATATATTGCCATTGAACAAGTCATAAGATTTACGGTTGAGATCTACTACTTTTTAGTTTTAACTTTGAACAAGTTATTCATCGTTTCATTACACCCCTAGTTATGATGGTGTAAAGTCACAAAAATGATATTCATGTAATTCCTGCAAACTTCTTTTTATTATTATAGTAAATTATTTCATTGCTATTTAACGTCATTCATGAAGTTTAAATCCAACACATATTACTTTTTCTTCTTTTTCGAGAACTACATTCCTTTAGATTTAGTTGTCTTCATTCTAGATGAAGACAACAATCATAACTTCTAATAACCAAATAGTTCTAATTCTTGGAGCTCAAATCCAAATGTCGGACGTGCAGTCACCACCGGGATATCGCATCTCATGTGCCAATGAAGGGCCGTCGGGTTCAGCCCCGAAATCCACGAGGAATTCGGGGTTGATCACTAGCCCTCCTTTGTCAGTATTGACATCAATTTGTAGCATTTGGCCTCCCTTTTGTACTACTTCGGGATAGAATTGATGATCCCACGTACTAAAGAGAGAATTCGTGACATATAGCCTCTTTCCATCCAAACTCAGCTGCAGCATATGGGGTCCACCTCTTATTTCATGACCCTAATTCAGAAAGAAAATAATGAGGTTGCATGTATATTACTTCAACACATATATATAAAGGTTCGGGTGAGAACAAAATTGTATTTTTACGTGTTGAGTCATATACATGTAAAGTATGACTGAGATAATATGTAATATATAGAGTAAATTTAAACTACATTATAAGCACGTAAAACAGAGTCTCGTTTAATTTCATTCCTAATGCTTTACTTTTAGTCACATACTTGATGTTTGTCCCACTATTAACGATTTTTTTGCACATTTTATTTGAAAAAAAAATATTTTCAATTTCATATATGTAATTCATTTAATAACAAAAAATAAGCCACATATAATATAACATCGAGAGTGAACTTATTGTCATACGCGTCCAATTTTTATGGGAAATGCTATAGAATCATTAATGATGCGACTAAGATGAAAATATGGGGCTAAAAGTGCAATCACTAGAATCCTAAAAAAATGAGATTGTTATGTTATAGTACCGAAATTGCAATTCACTCTAATGTATAAGGCAATCTATATTATAACATGATAAACTTGTACCTGAACTTGTGGTACCGAAATTTGGTAAGTTGAACCATCTTCAGCCTCGGCGACGACCGAGCCACCTTTCTTAACGAGGCCTCCGACCCACACCTGGCCGGTGAGCCGAGGATTCAAGGGATCTCGAATATCGTACTGTCGAACATCACCATGGAACCAGTTGGCCAAGTACAAGAAACGGTCGTCGAGAGAGAAAATGACGTCGCATACAAGGCTAGGCATTTCAGGGAGAACCCAATTTTGAACCTTGATTGCCTTCATTTGTATCGATACCTGTTGATGGCATAGATGTAAATAATCTGGGCGATTGTCTTATTTTGATAGCACACAAACCTATTTTATTTTGATCCAAAAAAATATACTATTAGTTTCAAATTCAAAAATTTTTAATTTTGGTCACAAAATTAATGAATTACTAATGTAAATCACGTGGTCATTGGCTAATTTTATCTTGTATTTGACTTATATTGTTTTGAGTGACATAACAAATTGGAATTGAAAATACCAAATTAGCTTTTAATCTAAAATTGCAAAATATTTAATAGTAAATTTGTTGCTGGGACAAAAAATACAAGTATGAACTATGAGTTAATTTCATGATGAAAAAAAAAAATTGTCTCATATAGAATCGAAAATGCAATTTACTCTCCACAAATTAGATGAAATCAATCAGTTCCTTCACGAGTTCAATGATGCAAATTTTGATGGATTCAATTAGTCGGAGTTTGTCCTCATGCACAAAACTTAGGGTTGTAAACGAACTGAGCTATTCGTGAGCTACTTGGATCGCAACTAGATAAAAGATCGTTCAAGCTCATTTATTAAAGCCCGTTAACTAAACGGGTCAAATTTGAACTTTGTGGTATTCGACTTGTTGGTTCGTGAGCAAGCTCGTTAGCAAAAAATTACAAGAAATATAAAATTATTGATTATGTAAAACTAATATTTTTATTTTGTAGATACATATAAGTATAATAAGACTTTTAATTAACTTTGTTATTTATAAGAAACGAATGGATGTGAGTAAATATAGTATTTTTTATGTTTAAACTGATTTATTTTTAAAAGAAAGTAATAATTATTTAAATTTAAATATATATTTAGAAAGTTCGTTAATGTTCAATTAAAACTCAATTATTCGATAAGAAAGCTCGAAGCTTGATTCGATGCTAAACGAGTGGTTCGACTCGATTCCATTACAACCAAAACTAGATAATTAGATGCATATTTTGAGTACTTTTAAGCAACTTTTTCAAATTGTGTTAAAAAATCAAACTATTTTAAGCCAATTACGAATTTAATTTATGCCTACACACTACGTTAAAAATAAATTGCACCTCATGATCCCATGTTCCGTCTGGCTTTTGGAAAAATCTCACCACGTTGCCTGACAAAGCACACCCCACAAATCCAGTATTCTTCGTTGGATCATGCAGGAATTTTAGCTGTAATAAAAGGCAATCAATAAAAATCACAAACCAAAGAACGGGAAAAAAAATATTCGATTATTTTTTAAATTATGATTTTTTTAAAATAATACAAATTATCCTAAATTTTATAATGTTCAAATGTAATGGATGTCTTCATTTTTTTACACAAACTGATCTACGCTCCTTATTTTGAAATTCTATTGTGTGACTAAAGGATATGAGTGTTGAACCTTCCCAAAAACGGCATGGTGGCTCAAATTTTATCTTCGAAAAATAAAGTCATCCTATATAATAAATAAATTCTGTAGTTGAGATCCGCTATTACATAATGACGTTATAAATCGTGTTAGATTGCCCGAATTATAAACATGTATACTAATTAATGGAGATAAATCATGATAAAAATTTTTGTTATCAAGAATATGATCTATCTCCATAAATCAATACGCTTGTCAATCATCTTGGGTAATCTAACATTTAACAGAAATTTTGAATAATTCGTATTATTTTTTAAGGAAGATGCCTAGATGAGAATATAACAGAATATTTTCCCAAAAAAAAATCTTGCTTTAATTATGGCAAACACCGATATGACATGGTCTCACATGTGAGATATTTTATTTACTGTTTTGGAATTTTTTTTCGATTTTTAAAGGGGAAATGTCACACATGAGACTGTCGCACGTAAGAATTAGTCTTTATTTATAATTAAATATTGCTTTAACCTGAATAGGTACGAGGCCAGTGTTGCCAAGATCCAAAATTTGTTTTAGCTCGCCCCCAGGCCAATCATATACAAATAGATGTCTCCCGTAGAGCCCATCTGCTACATGCTCGAGCTTGAAACCTTTCTTGAAAGCAGCGGGTGCCCCAAACGAGGTGCTTATCATAGTCTTTAGCCGCGGTTGGTACCAGAAATCGTGCCCGAAGAGGGGACTGTGCCCCGGTTTCTCCCACCTAGTGTATACAACGAGATGCTCAGTAGAGATCTAGATGAAAAATATATACATAAGCGAAGTTCGTGCATTTTAATTATTTTTTTTTGAGTTGGGCCTAGGGATGGGAATTCAAACACAAGACCTCTTTTATTTGAAAAGTCTTTACACATTTTAAAATTAAGTGTGAAAAAATATTCTTTTTTGAATTAAGTGTGGAAAAAATATTTAAAACCAGAAAAATTGCAAATGGTCGTGTGCTTTTAAGTAATCAACGCTTTTAAACTCTTTCTAAAAAAATAATTCTTTATAACATTTTTAATACTATTTGAAGAAATTTGTTTATATGTGTCTACATAATTATATTAATTGGTTATCCCTAAAGAAGAACTTGAAGAATAAGCGGGGAAAAAAGAAAAACATATTGAAACTAAATATCTTGTATATATATATTTTCTTCTCCATTTGAACTGTCAGGTTTGAATTAACCTCTAATACAGAATTTGTATCCAAATAAATTTTCTGTTTTACATAAAAAAAAAAATACATTTTGAATGACGACAAGATATGAAACAAGACTTACAAGCTTAGTTGCGTTAAAATAATGATTTTTGACATTTTATTTTTTCATACTTTTTCTTACAAAAATAGTTTTAGAAAAATAATACAACCGTGCACTTATTTTTGTTTTACACAAGGTCCTATTTTGAAGAAAATAGATATAACTCTTTATTAAAAAAATAGATATAACATGGAAGTTGAAAATGCACAAACCCATAGTGGAGTACTATTCATTAGTGCTTAACGACAACGTTTTACTTTAATTCATTTGAAAAACCAAACCAAGTTCAAAGTGCTTGTATTTGAACATCGAAACTCATGTTCAAAATATGAAATCTTGAAAATTCATCCAAGTTAAAAGACAATTAACCACATATACAAGATTAAGTCATAGTCCTATATAATAATAAATAAAAATCACGGTCAACCAAATTCGAAATACTATATATTAAAATTTTAATCGACTGACACGATCATCCGACATGAACAAACAATTAAATACCTTCCTTTAACATTAAAATCGGAATCGAGCAAGAAAAATCCGCTTCCTCGAGCATTACCATCTTCATCTCCAAGAGCTGAAACCATTATCTCACCGGAAGCCAGACAATGAGATGTGTGTAGGTACGCGCATCCCGTTTTCTTGAGTATGGCTTCGGGCTCAACAACTTTGTGCAGCCTTGGGGCCCTTGGATCTTTCATGGTATCGACGGCATATAGCCGACCGGAGCTGAACATATTATGCCAATAGTCATTTATTCGTATATTATGTGTGAAAAAGTAGTCACTTATGATTGAAGAGAAAAAATCAGGTGAGAATAAATGTAAAAGATGAGAAACGAGAATGAATCTGAGTCTTAGGATCTGAAAAATTTACGGCTGAGATCTTTTTGTTTGAATGCTTTATGTTTCTTTATTTTTTAACTTATGCTTAAAAAATTATGATGATTTTATGTAACAAAAGAGCATGAAATATTGAACAAAAAAAACATGTATTTCTATTTCTCATTTTAAGATCATTCTCACGAGATCTGCCCCCCTATGATTGAAAAAGGAAAACGAATATGTTTCATAAATGAAAGAAAATCGTCAGTAAATTAACATTCAATTATTTTGACATGAATAAATTTGATCGATCCCCTACGATATTGAAGTAGGCTTTGTTGAGCTAGCCATTATTTTGGGCTTTTTTCTGCTTACACTCATTTGAATATATTCACAGTAACGTATATTTTTGACACACATAAATCAAACAGGAAAAAAAAAATTGAACTTGAGTTGAAAAAATAAAAGAAAAAAAACAATTTAATATCAAGGATGTTGTTTTAAAACTTTTTTCTTTTGTTGTTTTAGGCATAGATATCAAGGATGTTAAAATTTATATTTGATTTTGACGTATTTTTTATTGACACTGAAGAAGTTAATTCATGAGTATTGAAGTTTCTAAACTGAAATTTTTAAGCAATAAATTAGGGTAGCATGTAAATAAATCCAAAAACATGCTCAAAAATCATTCCATTCGATTTCGAAATTCACTAATTAAATGGCCCAATTTATTCAAGTTAACCATATAGAACAATAAAATTGCTATGAATTGGAGATGGGACCACTATTTAATTATCTCAAAGAATTTTATTTTTCTGACATGTGAAGAACAACGTTGCACTTATAAAAAATTACATGTCCCTCTCAAAATTGAAAAAAAAATTTACATGTCGGGGTAGTCTATTTTATTATATTTCCTGATCCCCTGACATGAACTCACCACCAGTTGAGCGATTTACGGTTAGAAAAGTCGACGACCACGGCGACGACGACGATAATTACTTGAAAATTAAATATTAAGTTTTAATTTAAATCATGATGAGGTAAAATATTCAAAACAACACGGATGAGAAGGAACAAGTTGCGTAGATGTGGTTGAGATTCTATATTACACAATCGTGTTACATATTTTATTACACAAATCGGATGATTGACACATATTATTAATTGAGATAAATTATATTCTTAATGAAATATAACTTATCTCTATTAATTAATATACGTACCAATCATCAATCATCTGGAATACGATGCGTAATATCGGGGATCCCAATGGACATAAAGATCCTAGGGACGTCAATTCATCGTACTTAATAACTTTAATATTAATCTAAAGTACGAGAAATAGAAATTGTAAAATGGAAAAATAAATAAAGTCCGATAGTGAGATAGAATAATACATGAAGTAAAATTTGAAAATATTAATTTTAATCATTATAATTGATGGGAGCTATTTATAATATAGATAGCTATTAATTCTCGAGTTCTACACCAAATGATTACACTTGGATGCTGGCAAAATGAGTGAATTGCATCGCCAAAACAATCCTACTTGATTCTATTCTCGTAGATTTATTTTCATTCACATAAAAATTTCGCAATTTCAATTCCAAAATTATGCATCATTAATGTGAAACACTTCGCCATTTAATCTTACATATAATTTATATTATTGTAAATAATTTATAAAATTAAAATAAAAATGTTTATATGATTTTAAATTAAAAGTGCAAAAATATTTTGACAAAATTTTATTGACCAAAATGCTCGTTATCTGAAGCTTCAAATTTGATGACTTTCTAGGGTTTTTAAGTCCGAAAACAAAAGCCAATAAAAAGAAATAAAGCTAGCCTTACAATAGAGAAGGCAAGACAAGAAAACGACGTCGTTCCGCACTAGGATCTTCATAGCAAGAGCTGCAGGAATTCCATCCAGTGTGATGAAGTTCATCACCGACGTACGGCATCGACAGCCGGTGAATCACTTGAGAATACGTTGCAGAGCTCCGATCAACGTCCACCGTCGCAAGGTAATCCGGCTTCTCCCTTCCGGTTCCTAAATAAAAAAAAAACAAAAGAAATGGATCAAATACCATGACAAAAAGAGAAAAGAGAAAACATTGTAAAAATAAGTGAATAAAAGATCACATAAATATATAGAATCAGTGGAGGATGGAAAAAGAAAAAAATTAGGGATTCGTTCCACAACACGAATGACTTTATTATTATTTCTTTTAAGAAGGTAGCTATTTTATAAAAACTCACAAACAAATTATTTTTAGTCAGAGGGCTGAAGCTCAACCATGACTTCAATATCATATATTTTCCATTTTGTGAAATATACTTTCATATTAGCATAAATTATAGAACAAACAAGCATAATATCTAGTATATAGAAAAAAAGGATATGTATATTTATATAGACCTGTGATTTTTGGTCAACTACATCTTAAATATGAACTATCGCTCTCATTATATATTAAACTTGGTTATTGAGCTCCATTCACTCCTACAAAACCGGCTTCTAAGGGTGGGATACCCTCACCTTTATAAACTAACACAGATCTCGATCTCCAGTCGATGTGGGACAAGTTTAACACGCCTCCTAACGCGCAGCGTGAAACTATATCTCAAACCGCTGCTTACAACCAGAGATTTTGAGTGGCACCCATCATCGTACTGGGTCGGCTCTGATACCATATTAAACTTGGTTATTGGGCTCCATTTACCCCTACAAAATCGGCTTGTAAGGGTGGGATACCCTCACCTTTATAAACTAACATAAGTCTCGATCTCCAGTTGATGTGGGACAAGTTTAACATTATAATACAACAATATGTTCATTATTACATCTAATAATGAACAATGTCATTATAATGAATAAGTTGTGCATCTTTTCTTAGAACATAATAGTGAACAACTTACTGTTTGTGTAATGTAATAAATAATACGTTGTAACGAGAGTTCAGAGATGATTACAACTCTATTTATACAGGATCATATAAGAAAAGATCCTCCATGAGAAATAAGAATGAATCTTATCCTCCATGAAAAATAAGAATGAATCTTAGCCGTGAGATCAACAAGATATACGGTTGAAATTTTTTCTCTTTTCAACGTGTGTGCTTTGATTGTGTTATAACCGTATGCTTGACGAGTCTTGATGAGTATCAAGCATACGGTTATAACACAATCAAACACACACGTTCAAAAGAGGCAAAATCTCAACCGTAGGCTCGGATTCATTTCTATTTCCTGTAGGAGGATTTTTCCTACGGAATAGAACCTATATATATATATGTATGTATATATGTACCGTTATAGATACAAGTAACATAAAGAAGAGTTTCCTTGGGACCGGCCATGGCTTCAAGTGGACTAGCATATCCTGGCCCTTTCTTGCAGCAACTCTTGTGAAGCACTCCATTTTCTCCTACCATTTTGTTTTCTTTGTATGTTTTAAGCTTAGGAATTAATGTATGTATCTATGTATATTGATCTAGTTTTGTCTTAGTTTGGTGGTATATATATAGGTGCAATATACAAATCTCATGCAGCACCCCACTTGTGCTCACACGTTATTTTTACTCTAGAAAATTCCACTATGGAGAGTTTTTTTTTATAATTATAATTATGCCCATTTATCTCGTGTTATTTTCACTATTCAATGATGACATGACACTATTTTGGATTTGGATTGAACATGTGTATAAGTAGTGGAGATTAGTCACATATTTTTTTTTTTATACAAAAGGGACTAGTAATTTATATTAGAATTGAACGAGGTTGAGCCACGTCAAGCACGTTATAGTTCAACCAAGCTTTAACTTGCCTCGGCGGATCTTCAAACTTGTGATAGCCGCACGGCATGACTGCTCCAATGAATACCATACAGTCAGCTGCGGTATTAGCCTCTCGATACACATGCTCCACTTCAAACATCCATTTTCTTAATTTTACCCAATTATGCTTAAGGATAAGAAATTGATGATGTTATTTCGTATGAGAATTAACTAATTTTAAATAATCAGTATCCAATTGTTTCAAATCCAAACCATGCAAATAATACACCAATTAATTATATGTTCTTTCCCTTTTTTATTTTTATTTTAAGATATATCAAGTCGTATTTATTTTAAAATATATTATATATGTGCATATATTCATAATTTTATGATTTATATCTATTATTAAAAAAAAAAATATATATATATATATATATAACCTATGTTTTTTAAATTTATTTTAAAATATAAAGTATAATTTGTACGGTGAGAGAAAATATAACTTTCTACTATAAAACACTATCTAAATACCATAGGTTTTATCCACCTTTTGCCTTTATTTATACCAAAAATTCATATCGGTTGAACATTAAAAACTTCCTTTGCTGGATTCATGTAATTTCATATGGGAAAAACTTGCGTTAGACCGTCTAAATAATTTAGACGGATCTAGATAGTTCATTTTCACAAATTCAAATTTATACTTGCTTTCGATGCTAAATCCAAACTCATATTCCCCTTGAATTTTAAACTCAAATTCGATTAAATAATTTAGGTTTATATTTGTCAAATATAAACCCCAAAAGTATGATACCATTGGGTGATTTATTCAAATTATAATTTATTATTTTCTTGTCGGGTTATTATTACCATTGTGTAATTTATTCAAATTATAATTTTTATTTTCCTGTCGGCTAACTTTAGCATATGGGCGGCGGCAACTTTCAATTTCTTTATTTCCGACTACGGTTAGTTGCATTTTACTATGGGATAAAGTTAAGTAAACAGTCGAATTGAATGTGACATTCACGACAATAAAGTTAAGTAAAAAATACTAAAGGGGATGGTTGCCAGGTTAATGAATTTGCATGGGTTGGGATTATTTATTCTTCTTTTATTATTATTGAATAAGATTAGGTAAATGTCGATGTAGCGAAAGCTACTGATCGAGCACATGGTCATATTGAACTCCTTGAGGCATCGGCTATACGATATGCACTGACCATCATGGACGGACCCAACATATAAATAAGTGGGGAGGGGGGCTGAGTTATCGGATATTTATGTGTGATTCTCTCATCGCGTTCCTAAAATTAGAGAAAAGAAAGGAGAAATTGGGCTATTGGCAAATATAAAAGAAGAAAAAATTGTATAAGAAATAATTTGAAGTTTAATGAAAAAATAAAAAAAATGAGTTGAAAAAGATGATAATGTCGTCGGATTTACGTCTCATAAAGAGTTCAGCCCCTCAACAAAAAATTCTGGGTCCGTCCCTGCTGACAAATGTTAATCAATTCCGCACCGGGGTGCATACTATTGGAAGTGATAGTATGGAAATTGTGACATGATCCGTTAAGCCCAGGAGATGACTCCGTTTTGCAACGTAGTGGTAGAAGACATTAAAAGGTTGGTGAAAGACGCGGGATGTCCGAGTTTCGAGCATGTAGCCGGGGCAGCAAACCAGGCGCCCATGAAGCAGAGAGAGGAAGATATTTCCTGAGTATTAGGCAATGGCCCCCCACCTTGTTGATGTTATTGTAAATGATGTATCCTAAGGCTGTACTTTGCACTTTGTAATGAAAGCTTGTTGTTTTCCCCTCTCGAAAGGAAAAAAAAAATAGATTAGGTTAATGCGAAATAACTACTCTTTTTTTTTAACTAAAGTATAATATTAAATAAATTCCATGCAGATATCCCTACAAAAACTCGAACCCGTAACCTTTAAAGTCATGGAAATGTGCTTAACACTGCACCCCGAGGTGGTAGACAGATAACTACTCTTTAGTATTTGTTAATTATTACTGCTTTTGCACCAACGATATTAAGGATATTAATATCTACTGCAAACTTTGCGGCTGCTACATTTATCGAGGAAAAACCCAAGTCACCCAAAATAAATTAATTGTGCATGTAAACTCTTAATAAGAGTGTAAATAAACATAACTACTCGTAACTATTCAGATCTGGACTCAATAAAAGTTCATTCAAACTTGTTTAGTTTTAAATGAAATTTTATAAGCTTTAAAACGGAATCGGATATTGGATATATATTATGCTCGATAAAAGTCAGATAAAAAATAATTAAATATTTATAATTCGTAATCTATGTAAATATAATACATTTTTTTACTTTCATTTAATGTTTTCATTATTACCAAAAAAATTTGAGTATACTTTGACAGATTATGCACTATAATTCACTAACATTTGCATTATTGTTGGTCACAAAATAAGAGTATAATATAAATGCAGAATTTAACTTAGGGCCCGATGTATAATTGATTTATCCAAGTCATTTATAACTTAATAGAACTTTAAGGTCTAGTAGTGAGTTGTCAGGTTACAAATCAATTATCAGTTATGAGGAATGTAAAGTTGAAACCCACAAGTGACACAATATTTATAGAGATCCGGAGCAGAGTCTCCTACGTCATCTCTTCCTTCTAAACGGAAGGGATTTCGCTATCTCACTTGATTTCAATATGTTAACACGGATTACAAGTTTGATCTTCTTAGTCATTGGCTTTGCCGCACAGAGACTCAGGCACTCATAGATCATCGGAGATCTTTGCTACAACAACGTGTATGTGGTTGAAGGTTTTAATTCTCTTCATAAATGTATATAGGTTTCTCAGACAGGTGTCCGAATTAGTTCCCGAAATTTGCTACAAGAGAAGTTCTTGAAGTAGTTAAACAGATTTTGGTA
Organism: Ocimum tenuiflorum; assembly: GCA_001278415.1. Taxonomy (NCBI): domain Eukaryota; kingdom Viridiplantae; phylum Streptophyta; class Magnoliopsida; order Lamiales; family Lamiaceae; genus Ocimum; species Ocimum tenuiflorum. The sequence continues at coordinate 20,635 of AYJT01046649.1, forward strand.
TCGTTGAAAGTGGTTCATGTTGAAGAACACAATGAATGTTTGAGAGCTTAAAGAGAGAAAAAGTATGGCGCTTAAGGTAGACGAGTAGACGATCAGTGATTCGGTAGGTAATACCAGATCCCAAGCCTGGTGTATATATAAGCTCTCCAAAATTATAGTCGTTGAGGGTGGTTGGCATCGTTGGTGGTCGTACGTCACTTTTTGTGATGGCTGACGTGTAGATATCTGTTAGACACATCCTTGGTTGCTTCTAAAAAATCTAGTCCTTTGGTCAATGAATATTCCTTTTTAACCACTGGATAATGACTAGGTCAAAATCTAAGTTCGTCAATTCGAGAAAGTTAAGTTCTAAACATAATTCGAACAGAGGTGACTTCTTCCTTTTTATTCGGCCTCAATTTTGTTCATTGAAAATTGGTCGGTTGTAATTGAGTGAGTTCTCTCCTAGAACTGTCAGTTACTTTTTTTTTCTCAAGACTTGGCCAATTCTCTCCTAAAATTGTTAGTTTATGTTTCTCAGAACTGAGTTGGCTTTCTCAGTTCTTGTTGCCCCTTAATCTGATCCTTCACGTATTGAACTCTTCAGTCTTCAGTTGTAATGTCTCACACCATTGAGAATCAAAGATTTCTATGCTTTTAAAAAATAGGCTTGGTGGACTCTCTAACAACTTGGGTTAACCATTTTGGCGATGCGAGGGTGGCCAACTAGCTGTTAGCGGCGAATTGTGTCGTCGTATCACGACGGACTTCCACCCCATGGGCCAAAGGCATTACAAATGGTATCAGATTCAATCCCAGGCAAGCTCCATCGGGCCCCTGAGGTGGAATGTGAGCACAAAGAGAATGTTTTGTCTCTAATGGAGGAAGTATGTAATGTCCCACATTGGTTGGGAATCAAAGATTTATATATTTTAAACGTCGGCTTGATGGACTCTCTAACTTGGGTTAACCATTTTGGCAATGCGGGGATGGGCTAAGTAGTTGTTACTAGGGCCGATTGTGTCGTTGTATCGCTATGAGGGCCTAAGGCGTTACAAATGGTATTAGAACTAATCCCGGACAAGCTCTATTAGGCCCTGGGGGCGGTACTGCATAAATCTGAGCACAACGAGGACGTTGTGTCTCTAATAAGAAAAGTATGTAATGAACACATCAGTTGGGAATCAAAGATTTTTATGGTATAAAAAGTGAGTTTGATGGACTCTCTAACAACTTTGGTTAACCATTTTGGCAATACAAGGACATACCAAGTAGTTGTTAATGGGGTCCATTGCCACGCCCCGGCCTGAGCCGGTCTGCCGGGATGCGATGCAGCGGAAAACAGGAAATGTGATGCGACGAAACAGGTGTAAATAAGCACATAGTAATCCACAATTTAATCATAACATGCCAAACAACAGTTTAGCTAATCGAATCCGGGTCCTAAAGATATATAATAACAATCAGATGTTCTTAACAACAAATAAATCATAGACCGATTTTAGATATTAAAGTAATAGAAATAGCAGAAAAAGACAATGGCTGGGTAACATATATGACGATATGAAACCCGGGACCTTATTTAGTAGTAGGTTATTTCAGCTCTGGCACCCTCCACCTCCATCAACTGCTCAACCTACACATTTAGAAATATATGTAGGGGCTGAATACATTGATTGCACTCAGTGAACACATGCTCGAAATTATACATACATATTTTGAATGTCATGCCATACATCATGGTGACACATAAGGATTTTTTAGTTAAACCCACCTTATGAGCACAAAATATTTTCAGATAAACTTGCAGGTTATTTTCCATCATCTACATTATTTTCAAACACATATGTTATTATTGGCCTGAGCCAGGAAGTAAGCCTCCTTCACTGGTCTCGATATTCGGCATCAGTAGGATCTGGTACTCACCAACCGACATACACGAAATGCACTAGCTCCAACACCTCATGCGTGTTGACGCCCGAATCGTCCAATTAAATCAACAGATAGCATCACAAAATTCAGGTCATGACACTCATTAGAAAATATATCCTGCTTTCATTTCATTTTGTAAATAAAACACATTTTATATGACGTTTTTGTTTTAAGATTCGTTGTGTTTGGAACTCGCTGGTATTTACTGGTCACGTTCTATGAAAGTACGAATCACTATATCAAGATTCGTTGTTTACTAGATCTTAGTTTCTTAATTACACTAATTTCTTATTACTAATCGAGTATCATGTTAGTTAAGGGTACTAACGGGAATCGAGGCCCCAATTGGTGATATCGAGCCTTGCGAGGTATAATCAAGCTCGGAATATGCTTTGATTGTGATTCGGTGAGGTTCAGTTGAATTTTGGGTTAGGTGGCACGTTTTAGGTATTTTCTCGATTTACGTGCCAAACGGGTCCAAAAGTTTCAGGAAAATTGGACCACATGTAAAAGCTGATTCAAAAGAATCTTTAACTCGAGAGGTTTGATTTGAAATATATGAAAATTCACAAATTTCGAAAAATTCCAGAGTAAACATGCATTTTCGGATGTATAATAACGTTGGTTCACGAAAACCGACTGTAGATATCGATTGATTTTGATTTGTAAGGTTAGTATTGGTGTATATGGATGTTTATGATTGAATAATTCGAGTCCAGGGCATTTTCAAAAGTTGAAGATCGCGTAAACATGCATATTCAAAAGTTGACGATCGCTTCGGCGAAACCGGTTGTTCCAATGAGCTCGTTGCTCATGGCGTTTGTGTCAGTTATTCATGTTGGTATTATACACACTCGTTTGTGCTAACACACTTGCAAAAACTTGTCATGCAAATCAACACATTTGCATGCAAATATTTGCTATTTTCTTACGTTCAAAGTTTCATCGTTCGTTCGTTTGATGTCAAATCTTCGCTGGGAGAGTTGCGTTGTGTAAGATTTTTAATTACACTCGAACTTTTGCAATCAGTTGGTGCCAATGGTTCATCATTTGTAAAATGGTAAATTTGTTCCACTTAAATAAATCCTTAAAAATTAATTCCGAAATATTGAGTTGTTAGATCTTAAAACTGATCGCACCGTATTATCAGATTTTAAATTATGAACACAACGATATATTGGGTCCTTTAAACTGGATCCGATTATGGCCTCATTTGAATAATCAGATAATTAATATCACGTAATTTAATAAGTAATAATTAAATTTACTATAAATAGTAATTTGAAAAATAAAATTTCCTTTTACCGAAATTAGGGTTATTACACCCATTGTGCCGTGTTATCAGTAGGGGCTCCCACCACGTGGGCTCGGGCATTACATCAATTGTTCGATCTTCAATCTTCAAAACTACACTATTATAAGTTCTAGACTATTACACATTATTTATGAAAAATTGGATCATAATCCACTTAAGGGATTTCTGAAATTCATTCAACATACAATATGCTAACAATTTATCCCTTTTTGATAATAGATATGTTTGCAAATATAATCAAAATATCCTCATGTTTCTTGTTTTAGCTATTAGCTTATGCCGTATGTTTTGTATTAAATGAATCAAAATAAGACGTTTCTTTATGTTTGACTTTCAACTTTACAAGTTCTAAGCCCTCAATGTAATATTTGGATATATGTGGTTGTTTGTTGTTACTTCGTTTTTCATGATTCAATATAATTTATGTTTTGGGTATTGATATCATCTTATTATAACTGTTTACTTATATTAGGGCAACATATCCTCAACACTAGTTGATTTTCCTTATAGAAGAGATTGAAATTGGTTGACTCATGAGTTAAAAGAAGAGACAAGGGACCTCCTGAAGTTAAAGTCGTTTTAGGCAATTGACGAACTAAGTCGACTCGAGGAGAAAAAAATGCACGCACACGAGGTTTTCCTTCATTCATCTTTCTTTATTTTTAGATTCCACACTGGTATGCAGGGCGGACCTATGTTAGGGCCGCTGGGGTCGGTTGACCTCATGAACTCGGCTGACCCCACAATTTCAGAAATCCGTTGGTATGGGTATAAATTTCATTGTATATATTTTTCTTTGTATGCCTCGACTGTGAGGTCAGTATAAATTAAAAAGTAAAAGAATAATTAATCTTTCATGATTTTCAATTAAAGCGTTAGTTGTTAAGATAATTTTAGGACCGCTGGGGTCGGTTGACCCCACAATTCCAAAAATTCGTACGTATGTGTATATATTTAAATTGTATATATTTTCCTTCGTATGCATCGATTGTATGGTCAGTATAAATAAAAATATAATAAATAAAAGAATAAGAGGAGGTCTATCGTTAGCGGCCTAAATCATTTATGCGGGTTTTAGTTTATAATCCAGAGAAGATATATGTTTAGATTTAGGATTCAGGGCGGGTATGAATTTGAGTCGGTGGAAATTGGCCAAGTAAAGATTAATGAATTAGTAAGATTATATACCACTTAATCGAAGGCTGACTATGCAATGAGTAACTTATATGATATGCGTTCCGACAAGAAGTGTTAGTTGGATTCTCATTCACAATAGAATATTCAATTGAATTCTAGACAACTGTTATTTGCCTAGTTCTAGAAAATCTTTTAAAGTTTGGTTGTGTAGATAGTGAAAGAAGTTTAACGGTCTATTATTTAATATTTCTCAAATTTTAATAATTTAATAGACATCCGATATCTTGAATATAAATAAATAATTTGAGTTTAATTTTTTCTTTTTCTTAAAGAAAAGCAAATTTCATTACTTGAAATCATCCATACATATTTTGAGTTTAATTGAAGCTTTAATTTGTTCACTCCTCTTTTATCTTACTCTTATAGTATTTTTTCGTCGATGATATATTATATGCATAAATTGAATTAAAAATGAGATAATTATGATCATTTAAGATTTAACATGGTTTTATTACATTTATGAAATATTAGCTACTTTGTCCTTTTATAAGATAATGATCTGGATGATCCTTTCAATGAGTTTAATTGTCTAATGAGAGTGCCCCGTGAAAAATTGTGAGTCTTTGTAATGTCTATCCCTGTTGTTGGTCAATTAATTTATAGATTAAAGTGTAGGATTAGAATGAAAATTGACGATTAAACAGTAGGTTTTTTGTGTGTGTAATTAAAAAATAATAATTTATTCCAATATAGAGGTCTAACTAAGTTGGTTTTAAAAGTATCTTTTCTTTCCTTTTTTTTTTTTTAAGAAAACGTCAGTTTTAAAAGTTAAAGGTTCATTTAATCCAAATAATTATGGAGATCCAATATACCTCGACCATATTTAAGTAATCGAGGAGTATCCCCTTAAAATTTGTGATTCTATCTAACTTATCCTTATTGGTGGTTAATTACCTCATAAATTGAAATGTAGGATTAACATAAAAAGAGATTTTAAAGTTGAGATAGTAACGAATCATAGAAATTTAATTGAGTTAATTTCAGAAATAATTAAAGGGTCAAACACAACATTATCCCTGTAAAAAGTTCTGAGTGTTTCTAAATTCTATCCATAGTCATCAACTACATCATAGATTAACGTGTAGGACTAACATAAGAAAATGGATTACAAAATTAAGATTAAAATAGTAGTAAGATTTCACCAAAACCCTACATTCACCAATGAATGATTTAAAGAATAAAGAAATGGAGTATTTTAATATGATTCGGTTAAATCGATTTTAAAATTTAAGGGACATGATAGATTCAAATAGGAAAAAAATTATTTTAACTTAGTATTAAAATAATCACGAAATACCATATCAATTCTTACCTATATAACTAATTGGCATGCTCCAAACTCTCGAAAGAGCCGGTCTGCTGGGACGTGATCGATGGGGGATTAAAAAAACGGGAATGAAAGGGGAATTTAGAGATCAGATACACAATTCATTGAACAAGTTTGATTTTACTTAGGTAATAGATTAAGATACCCAATGAAACTTGAAGTACGATTCATTATACAACCATAAAACTTGTTCACATGCATCACAGTTTGAATAGTAGTATCAGAACTAATTACATGGCTGGCAAACATATATGATTATCTATACCCTTGGGCTTATTTTGGACAGATTTATAGCTCAACGACGTTTTCCTTCAGCTTCACAACTTGCATGTATAGAAATACATGCAGAGCTAAGTACAAGAGTATTTAGTGAACAGTTCCAAAGACATACATATATAGGTTTGATTTGTCATTCATCACAGTAACACAATTATTTTAATGTAAAAGCCACCTCATGTGCAAAAAATAGTTTAGAGAGCTATGCTTAGTTATTTCCGACCAATGCACCATTTCATAATAGTTCACATATATGTTTTATGAACTAGTAACAATACCTCCTTCTCTGGCCGTGATGCTCGGCTTAGTAGAAATGGGTTCTCACTAATTAATATTTAGAATGCACTTGTCTTAGTGTTTGTTTTACCTTTAAGATCCAAATTCGTCTCTACCAGTTTAACCTATGCTCACAAGCTTCACAGAGCATCTGGCCATATTGGACATAGACCCAAATTCGTCTCTACCAGTATCAAGTCAAATTATTGGGTATCATTAGTGTTGGAGTACATGGACGGTTTGTAATCAAAGATATTTGGATTCAGGTACCGAAATTTTAATAAAATAGGTTAAATGGATTAAATATGTCAACATTTGATGATTTCAGGTACACGAGAATCACCGCCCCCGCTAGTCGGGCGTCAGGTTGTTGTTCGAAAAGTTTTGTTATCTGAGCTTCTCAAAAATGGTTCAGATTTCCTTTATATAATGTTGTTATACATTGTGTTACATTACAGGGGATCTGGGGTGTCTCAAAAATACTTTAACCCCAAGGTTGGTTCGTGTTCATTACTTTCCATTTGAGAAACAACAAATTATCATTTTTAATTAACGTTAAAACTTAATTCGGAAAATCTAGGTTGTCAAAATTCAAAATGATTTGTGACATATTGTCAAGTTTTAAATTACGAAAACAATAGTACGTCAGAGTTTGTCATTCGAAAAATAATTAACGCTGCAAAGTTATTGATATTTTCGATTAATGATATTACATATTTCGTAATCTTACTATATAAAAATATAATAATTTTCAATTATGTAAAACGAGGAAATCGTGAATCTTTATGAACTCTATCCTTTCTGTTGGAATTCGTGACCCCAAGGTTTGTGTAGAAAATTTCAAGGGCCAATATATTAAATTTCTAAGAAATTAAATAGTGTAGTGACGATCTACGTTCCGAGTAAATGAACATGGTATATTTATTTTCTGAAAATCGAATTCCGGTGAGTGAGAAATAATTGTTCGAAATTGGTCACTTGGCGTAGTAAATGATGGTGATGGGAAATGTGTAGGAACACATTTAATGTGTTTAATTGTCCCAATTGGTTAATTAAACTAAGTTGGAAGGGTTAATATTGAGGTTAATCCTGTTATGAAAATAACGAGTGTGTCCATGGTAGTATTGCGTGGAGGCGCACACGCGCTCGCTGAGCCCGTGCCGTGTGCCTTGGCCTTGGGCTGAGCCCGGTATTATACTTTTTGGGCCACTGTCTAATTAAGGTTGGACCCAAATGTTGGGCTCTTTGGAGCCGGCCCAATGGATGACACGTGGAGCGCCAATGGGCATCCAGACATGTGGTAGGCGTGTGCCGTGAACGTTTTGCATGACTGCGGGGCTGTTTCAGGCCATTGTGTCTCCCGGTCTCCCGCACACCATCATGTTGGTAAGGAGAATGGCTCCTTCCTTAATTAGCCGACGACCTAAACGGAAACTCTGCCATGAATGGCAGGCGCTCCCCCCCAAATGGAATATACCTATAAATAGGCATGTCCAGGGTCATTGCACAGATTGATCAGAACATACACAAAATCATTTCCTGCATACATCCTTTTGCAACTCAGACCTCGTCTTCGTTCAGTTTGCCAGAGCCTTCCTGTTTGCGGTGCTACAATACGAAAGAGGAAGCCATTTTACCTTGGGGACAAAACGCCAGAACCGGAGCACTAACGGGGCGTATTTGTCTTACGGGCAGAGGACTACCTCGACTCGGCTACATCTGTTTACGTTTTTTCTTTTAAGTTGTACTTTATGTTTGTTGTATTTCTCCACTGTTCTGTAACATATCTACGTAGGTCTTGTACGTTTTTACACTTTCTCTGTTGGTCAATTAAGAGATTTTAAAATTGGGATTTAATCGTAGTTAGATTTCACCTAATCCTAGATTGACCAATGCATGTTTCATAAGCTTTCTATATAAAAAACAATAATTTTCATTTATGAAAAACGAGGATAATTGCGAGTCTTTCTAAATATGGTCAATTAAGAGATTTTAAAATTGAGACTAAATCGCAGTTAGATTTCACCTAAATCCTGGATTGACCAATGCATGTATTCATGGTAGAAAAAGATAACGATGTACCATTATTCTCTTTTAAATAAATATAAAATAAAATAAACTATTGTAAAGATGATTGCGCAGCCAGATGATTTATTGAAAAGTAGGTTGCATTTATTTTTATTTAAAAACGTGATTGGTCCTTATTTTTAAAAATTTCTTCTAACAAGATGTCTTTCTCTTTGTTTCTTTAAAATAATAATTACAACATACAACGTGTTTCTTGTGTTTTTTATTATTGTTATTATCTGTAAGTTTCTTCATTCATAGCCGTCTTTGTTTGCTACTTTTTTTTTTTTTATATATATAAAGAATTTTTAAACGAGAGATCTAGAATTTGAATCATCACCCTTCTATTTTTTAATTAAAAAATAAAATAAAATAATAAATATCGCTGGATCGATATGTATGTAAATGAATACGAGGTTTGGAGAACGCACTTGCAAAAGAGAAATCGTTTTTGCAAGTCATTCTTACGAGAATGTAAATAGTGTTGTGATAAGAAGCCACCAACCATATTATACCTCTCTTATGATTAAATGATTGATTAATAAGTCAACTATAATATTATTAATCAATGCCGTTATTAATAAAAATAAATAAATACTAGCCTATGTCTTTTATAGTGATCGAGAAATATTATATTTTCACCGCTTGCATGCACTCTTAAATGGTTCGAATGACTTTGTTGACGCGGCTTGAGATCCTTTATTCTCTAATGGTGTTTCACTCTCTATTCCACTTTAAAAATTTTATAATTTTTATTAATTCTTTTTGTAAGATAATAATTTGTTATAACTTAGGATAATTTTAGAAATCAACAAGATTTTTATTCCACCAAATTAAGGTATATAATAATTTTGACACTTAACTTTTAGTTAATATTCATTATTGTTTTGTGATTTTTTAAAATTCAGATTTTTGTTTATAAATACTAATTAGAGTGTATTATATCATAATTAATTTTTATTTTTGTAATATCTCTTATAAAAATTAATATATTTAATTGTGGAATAGGAAATGGAACACTATTAGGGAATAAATGATCCGAAACTTATTGACGCAGTCACAAGAAATCACAATCTCAAACAACTTTCACTGGGCTTTGACTTTTGGGCCACTACACCCCCTCAAACTTTGGTTCTCTCTAATAAAAGGGAAAAAAAAGGTGAGGTGAGGTTAGGTTAGGTTTTTTTCATAAAAAAAATAATTATTTTTTGACAAAAATTTGTGTTAGAGAATCTAAATAATTAGACGGATCTAAATGAGGGTTATAAATAAGCTATTCATAATCTACTCGGATCTTGACTTGATAAAAACTCGTTTGAGCTAATTTAGAGAAACTTGTTAATCAAACGAGTCAGATTTGAGTTTTGTAATATTGGACTCGAAAGTCAATCAACTAAAAATAGTAATAAATATAAAATTATTAACCTTGTAAAATTATATGTTTATTCTTTAGATAATAATGAGTATAAAAAGCTTTTTAATCAACTTTGTTATTTGAGAGAAAAGAAAAGAATGAATGTAAGTAAATATAATATTTTTTGTGCTCAAAAATAGAAATCATAAATATTTAAATTTAAATCTATATTTTTGAAAGTTTATTAAGACTTGATTAAGTTCATAAATATTTAAATATTCGATAATAAAATTTGAAACTCGACTTAATACTAGAAGAGTAAAACTTGAGCATTGCAGTACTTTGTTTGACTCAATTTGATTACACCCGTAATTTTAATAAGCCTCTTGTGACATGATGAATAGAATGTGGTTGGGTCAAATGAATAAATTGATCCATTTATATCAATTAGACGACCTAACATGAGGTCTTGTTCTTTTTAGAAAGGTTTAATTGTATTTTTATAGAAGTTTTATTGACCTAAGATTTGAAAGATTCTCTAAAAAGAAAAGAGAGTCAAGATTTAGATATTCTTCTTTTGCATCTATCTGACCAACTCCGACAATTTCTTTCGATCTAACATGGGTCCTCCTTCGATCCGCTGGTCGCTACAACCCATGTTGGTGGGGAAGGAAACGAAAGTAAGGAGCTGGGATTTATGGGTAAAATTGTCTATATGAATAATGGGGGTTTTAGTTTGTAAAATGAGGGTTTTAAATAAAACCATCATTTTTCTTTCGAGTTAGAAGCCAAAACATTGCAGTACACGGCTCAGTAGAAAATCTAAACTCAATAAATTTCTAAAGCCTTTTTTTTTATATATACATATAAATTTGCTCATTGTTGAAAGTTGGTACATAGTTCACTAATTTGTAACTAAAAAGAATTGAACTGGTGCTACTTTAATAAAAAAGAAAAAGTAATTTGAATAATTTTTAAATTGATTTTCTTCTAAATTACACATATTTTCCGTATGATCAAAATTGATTCTTTTGGTTTTTAACTTTTTGTTCGATTTTCAAACTCATCAGCCGTTTGCTCACCCTTACCACCCATGCTTATGAGGAATACTTAGTTTCTAAATTTTCCTTTTTTTTTTTTTAAGTTTCTAAATTTCCTTTTTTTTTTTTTGGTTAGAATGCTGAAAGAAATAAGGGCAAGGATAAGAAAGCACATATGAAAAAGGAGTTATCTCATTAGACTGCCTAAACAATTTAAACGGGTCAACTCATTCATACGACCAACCTACCCAATCCAAAAGACCCAACTCATTCATTCGACCGGCCTACCCAATCCAAAAAAGCCCAACTCATTCTCATTTAAATCTAAAACAACACGTAAGTAATTCCTTTTGTCATCCTCTTCGATCTTTGCCTCTACCATCTTCGTCCATCTCCAACGGCGGCACCATCCTCCTCCATCTCGATCAATGGCGACATCCTTGGACATCTTCATCGCTATCGCTACTTTTAAAAATTGTACTAGCATGCTTTGTGAATTATACATACATTCAATGGAAATTATACATGCATTCTGTAACGTATACTTCTCGTTGTTTATTAAGTATACCTGGAAAGTTCTCTCCTCTCACCTCCCAAAATTTCAAATTCAAAACTCCTTGTCTCTAAGCTCCTTATAAGTTCAGCAGGTATAATTTGTGCAGAATGAAATTATAATTTACAGTTCTAATACATATCATTTATGATTTTGGCGTGTATAATTTTAGATTTATTTTAAAAGAAATTGTTGTTTTTACAAGGCCAAAAAGTACAATTTTATTTAGAACGCTAGTATAATTTACAGTTTCGACTTATATAATTTATGATTTAGGCAAGTATAATTTTAGACTTAGTTGTAAAGCAATTGTTATTTTTATAGAACGCATGTATAATGTATAGTATCAACAGGTATAATTTATGACTCTTATTTGAGTTTGGATGAATTTGGGAGAGTGGTCGGATTTGGGTTTGGATCATGAAAATGAAACCTGTCTAAATTATATAAGTGATCCAAGTTTTTTACTTATATTAAAAACTGAAATTATAAAATATGTGTACATACTTTTAAGAGCTTGCGCGAAACACTTAATAGAGGGAAAGTATTAAACAACCCTAACTTTTGAAGAAACAATTTGGGTGGGGGGCCTGTGCTCCCGTTGGCCCCTACATATGTAGCTATAAATATGTTGGATGAAGTCTACTATGGGGTGCAGTGGTAAGCACCTTTCCCATGACTTTAAAGATCATGGGTTCGAGTCTGTAGAGACATCCGTATGAATTTATTTAATAATATACTTAAGTTCAAAAAATGTGTTGGATGAAGCAACTATTCAAATTTGGTGAGAGTATAGTGTTTGAAATTTATGTTTGCGCATTGATTTTGATTAATTACCAATTGTTGTTAGGTGATAAGTAGGAAGTACAATGCACAAAAACCTAATTACAAGAAAATGGTTGGTTGTATAACTTTTTGAGTGAATTTGGTATGAAGAATAATAATGAGTGTATTTTATTAGCCAAAAACCCGATATTGCACTTGAAAATACAACAAATCAATTGAAGTATCGTTACATTCATTAATTATAAGAGACGATTTTTTTATTAAAGGGAGTAGGAATCCTGTAGATATTCTTATAAAAATTGTAGCATTGGAAAAGTTGAAGTCATGCATGGTTGGAAATTATTTGGCCCACCAGAATTTTCGGATTGCTCGAAACCTAATCGAAGGCCTACTTAAGGAGCCCAAGTGGAGAACTCAAAGTAGCCCAATTAAAGAATGACATTTGCCCAAGCTCAAAAATTTAACAGACATCCTCGAAGATGAATCTGAAGCGGTCCTTGAGAACCATCCTCAAGACCTTGAAGGCTTGCGTGAAGGTAGCCTTAAAAAACCATTCCGAGCAATTGTTGAAGATATCCTCAAAGATCGAAGGTATGAAGCCACCTTCGAATCCTAATACCAACAATCCTCAAACAAACCTACGAGGGATGATACATTCGAAGCCACAATTTGCATTTTCGACAAATGCACAAATCAGAAGATTCTAAAATAGATCACCATATGCATCGCATACGGAAAATATGAGTGCTGATTAGGAAATAGATCACCACTCACTGGTTTTCTTTCTCTTGCCGACCAACTTCCTTTAGTTTATGTCCCATAACGAAATCACCTACAACATTCATGACTTTAACTTTCTTTTGAATTTGAAGATGAATGATTGGCACTATCTTGTAGATGTTAGAGGTAAAAGATAATTATACTTGAGACTAGTTTCTACGTGGTAGATTGTTGAATACGAATCTAACGTACCGTACACAAATATTTAATTTGACGTCGATTCAATTTGGTGGTGAGTTGGCCGGTGTTGGCTCCCCGGCCAAACCCCAGACCTAAGTTTTATCTTACCTTTAATGTCTAACTCATAACATTGCAAATTAATGATAATAGAGCCAGGTTGAGGGTATCTACTAGGTTATTCAAAAAATGGTAATTCATTAAAATTTACGTAAGCTCATGAATAAATATATAAAAACATAATTTTGTATTTGGTAAAATTTTAAAGATGGGGTCCAACTCAAACTCGCTAAGTAAAACAATGAAGCAAGAAAAAATAAATACCAAAGGTCTCGATTTTCACTTCGTGTTCATCTGTTAAAGCTCGATTTTGATATGTATATCAATCAATTTTTTAACATGTCAAATGGATTCATTAACGATCCTAGATACGGCCACCAAATAGAGAATGATCAAGTGGACTAAAAATAACAATTAAATTGAATAATTCGTTTTGCTTTCTTAAACAAGTGTTATTTCCAAATGTCGCACAACTAAAAAACTAAGAAGCTATATATTTATAATGAATAATGAATGCTGATAGAAACCCTGGCAAACTATCAAAACCCTAGCTAAATTAGCCCTAATAAGCGCAGCCAAAAAGTCAATATACTTGTAAATAGCATCCTAGCTAACCCTACCGTAGCCAAATAGTTAAATACTAAGCAATAGGACTAATGAGCATATTTAGGGCTAAGTAAAAATACCGAAAGGTCGGTATACCGTCCATGCGTTATCAAAAAAGATACTTAAATTTTAGTATACCATGATTTTCGAAAGATATGATACCATGCCGAAGTTTTATGGTAAGATTAAAGTATGATATCACTGAATATAGAAATATCATCATTAGTTTAATTTTATATAACTATTAATATTATTAATTTTTAGTTTAGATAATTTAAATAATATTCTAAATCTTAGTCTTTTATCTTATTTTCTTTTTTTATCTCTCAGTCTTTGTCAAATCTCTCTTTCTTTTTTTGTAATACTCTCATTAATGTGTTTGTTTTTTATTTTAGTTTTTTTTTTTTTTT
>AYJT01046682.1:0-10917 GCA_001278415.1 Ocimum tenuiflorum
CAGCATAAACATAATTGTTTTATGGCATCCTAGAATGTGCTCTGCGGAGCTATTGCAACCTTCCCCTTCGCATCACTTTGTTGATAGATCTGATAATTATAATCATTTTAGTGAAAATGAAACAAGAATTACAATGTTCTCTTCAAGGTAAAAGCTTTGAACCTGGTTGTCTGATAGTTGACTTAAGAAATCATGATCGTTGTATCCATTTTGAATCGCTCAATATGGTAATTTCTTGCTCAAATTTTGAAATGCAGATGGTTTTAACATGTATCTCTACATCTCTAGTGTCATTGTTCCCTAGGCGAGATTCCCTACTTGGTTTAGCTTTGTAGGAAGTACTAAAAAATGATCAATTTGACTTTGACCACATTAGCTGGTACTTGGCGATATACTGCTGTTTTGTCTGTTTTGGTGTTGTGTTTGGTACTCTATTGGCACATATAGCAGCTTCACTTGTTGCATTTTTCTTGATTTGCCACCTTATATATGTTTTTTCACGTTTTGTGATCCCTTCACATCTACATTTTTTTCCAGCTTGTTTAGATTCACAGTCTCTCCCTGCCAATGATTGGTATTGTCCACACTGCGAAGACAGACTTGGTCCTGGTAGAAAAGCAGTTGGGGAGTCGAGACCCATTATTCTTAGACTAAAGAGAGTGGTTAAGGCACCAGAAATTGTGCCCGGTGGCTGTGTGATCTGCAGGTTTGTTGCATAGGTAGTGGTTATTCCATGCTGCTGTGACATTCTGCATTTGCTTAGTCTGTATCACAGTGCAAATTCTTTGTCAAAAATAGTTGTTTTTCAGTTGGGATGAGTAACTTTTGGTTTCCGATTGTCCTTTCTAATGCATGAACATTTAATCAAATCAATAGTCTCTCCCTTACTTGCGTTCTTTGGTTATGGTCATTTTCTGCTTTAAAGGCGTCGCGACAAAGACATAAAAGAAGTTTTCCCACCTGCAAGCAGTCTTCTGCATCTTCTTTTATTTTGACACCTAAAAAATCAATTTTTTGAGTCTCCTTGTTAAGGACAAATACTAGTTGCTGGTGGGTTTATCAAATTTATGCTAGCCGGGTTTTAGGTAATGGAAGTTCCAAGGATAGTAATTGAGGAGTATTATACTGATATATCTGTTGTGATCCAACAGAGTGCTATGCAAATAATCTAAAATTCTATTGAAGTGTCTATTCTAATTAGAAAAGGTGTTGACTAATAATTAAAGTACACTGGTCTCTTCTGGTATTGCATTTCTTTTAATATACAGTCGGTTCCATGTCTTTGTCATTTAATGACTGTTAATTGTTAAAGATTTTATGCCATCTAAGTAAATTTAAGGAATTTCTCGTCTTGTGCTTTGTAGGTCACAGGACTTCAGTGCTGCAAAGTTTGATGACCGAACAGTGATAATATGTGATCAAGTATGACTCTTTTCCTTCCTTTAGGAACTTTCTTGTAGTTTTCTTGGTTTGCATTTAATGTATATGCTTTTGTTTTTTTGACTCCGTATTAATGTTACTGTATAGTGTGAGAAGGAATATCATGTTGGCTGTCTACGTGAATCCGAGATGTGCGATCTGAAAGTAGGTCTCAAAAGTATTTTAGCATCAAATATGAGTAGTTTTTTATAGTTCTTTAATAATGGATGCTCAATTGAATGGCTACAGGAACTTCCCGAGGATAAATGGTTTTGTTGTGATGACTGCTACAAGATTTTTGAAGCACTTCAGAACTGGGCTTCTAGCGGACCTGAGCTAATTCCAGCTTCAGTGTTGGATGCATTATATAAGAAGCACGCAGCAATAGGTTTGAATGATAGATATATGAATGAGATCCAGTGGTGCATTCTAAGTGGAAAAAGTCGTGCTCCGGGGCATTTAATGTTGCTTTCTCGAGCTGCAGCAATCTTTCGTGTAAGCTCTCGCTTCAGTATGTTCCCATTTTTGGCTAATATATGTGTTGGAAGGGAAATTTTTGTATCCTGTAGTAGCCACCATCTTTGCAACTTAAATAGCTATTGGACATTCAGTTATATACACCAGACCGATTCCAGGAACATTCCTACATTCAGTAGATTGCATTTGATGAAGTGAGAAGTTTAAGTGATTAATATCTTAGCCTTTGGAATCTCAATCTTTTTTTTTAATTTACGTCCTTGCTGTCTAAGCAAACTCAAGAGACCTTACAGATCAAACCATTGAAGGTATGAGGCCTCGAGGGCCGATTTCAGAGTGTTGACTAGGATTTTTTTTTGGATTTTATGCTGAAAAGATGATATGCAGGTTATAGTCCTGCTAAATATGTAGGTGTTATTTTGTGGGAAAACCACATAAGGACTCATTAGATTCATTATAGTTAACAACAGCAAATACACATTTTGCTGGCAGAAGCCTCTTGTTGGGATTTAGTGCTTTTCCAAGCACTTGCACTGTCATCAAACATTTATGATGTTTTGAGTCAGCAAACTTCCTTTAAAATATAGCAGTATGTAAATATATTGTTGTGCACATTGACTGTGAACAGGTGATCCTATGCACGTAGTAAAATCTGTCGTTATATGGAACTCATGTATTATCAGAGAATAGTTGTTATCCTAATTTTTTTGTTTTGTAGGAATGCTTTGATCCAATCGTTGCTAAATCTGGTCGGGATCTTATCCCAGTGATGGTGTATGGGTAAGTTAACCTCACTCCTAGTTGTGAAAAAAACTGACAATACTTTCCTTCCCAATCTTTGACAAAAGCAAGCACAGTATTAGGAGTGAGATTAGGAGATGTATGCTATTCTCTTCTGAGGGTTACTTCATATAATGAGTTGAAATATTCACCTTATTTTTGCATGATTAATGATAAAGAAAACAAACTACATATGATTTCGTTGTCTGTGCCTTTTTTTTAAAATTCATCCACAAAATTGTCTTGTTTTAATTTGTTTGCAGAAGGAACATATCCGGGCAAGAGTTTAGTGGCATGTATTGTGTGGTTTTAATTGCGAGGCAAGTCAATTTTCTCAATCTTTCTCTAGAGATGTATTTTGCTTTGTTATTTGAAAACCAATATTACCCATGCTAGTCAAAATCTTATACCCATGGTACATGCAGGTCCATTGTCGTATCAGCTGCTCTCATCAGGATATTTGGAAAAGATGTTGCGGAACTACCTTTAGTCGCTACTGATAGCGAAAACCAAGGAAAAGTAAGAGCAAACTCTGAAGCACTTCAGCTATTAAAGTTTTTAGGACATTTTATTTGTTATTAGAAAGTTCATCGGTTTTAATTGATCTGTAGGTACACTAGGTAGGGCCTTTTCTTGCGTGTACTGAATGATGTCCCACTTTGGTCTGTATTTGTGTTCCATCATGATGATTGATTTTAAATGAAGTAGGATCAGTTGATCCTGAAATTGTGTTTACGTGTGTTAAAACTACCAAAAGTCTTGTCTAGATTTTATTTTTGTGCTTGTTTCGGAACAACTGTTTAACTATTCCCACTGACTGAATATAGGGCTATTTTCAAGCAATATTTTCATGCATTAAGAGCTTTCTGTCATCCATGAGCGTAAGACACCTAGTACTCCCAGCAGCTGAGGAAGCTGAACCTATGTGGACGAATAAGTTAGGCTTCAGGAAAACAAGCTATGAGGAAGTAAGTCTTCAATCCTTGGTGGGTTACTCATCGAGTGGTTTGGCTTTCTTTATACTGTGTTGCGAACTTTGAGAAAATTGGAAAACGAGTTCCATGCATTCTCTATGGAGACTTAGGTCTATGTACATTTTTTTTTTGGGAATGTTTTGGTACTTGAGACGGTGATAATTTTCTCTTTAGTGAGAAATATACTGTGGGGTTGTGAAAGCTAATCTGAGGCACTTTGTTGAGCAGATGGTTAAGTACACGAGAGACTTCCAGCTGACGATTTTCAAGGGCACATCCTTGTTAGAAAAGGAAGTGGACAATAGTTGACCATTTCTCGTGATTTGTATAGTGGAGGTGGGAGCAGCAGATAGCTCGGGGGTTCCTTTTCTGATAGTCGAGTCTCACATTCCAGAAATCAGCAGCGAAAAGATTTTCCATGTGGAGTCCGTGATGCATGAGTATGACCATGAGAGAGCTCGAGTGCGGGATTATGGTTGAACGCAGCACTCCGTGATGATGATGTATTGTCGCCAATAATTTAAGGAGTGCTTTAGTTGGATTTTCAAATTTTTAGTGGAATATGCGAAAGTGTGGGGGCCAGGCATGCTATCCTTCTCAATTCGCATGCAAGATGAGTTATAGGTTTTGTTTGATTTGTACATTTGACTATGATGAACATACGATGCAATGCACAGTATAGGATGCTATACGTGTACTTGTGTTGGAAGGTTGTGAGTTGCAGATAGGATCCTCTGTTTCTAATTGGGTTGTTTATAAAGAAACTACATTCCGCTCATCACTTTTACTACGGTTGCTGAAAATTTGTGAATATACTTGATGACATTGGAATGTGACACACTTTTGGATCAGGTTTTGCATTTGTTCATACACTCTTCACAAATGGTCGTTCATAAATCCAGCCTTTCCCTGCGGTAGTTGCAAAACAATGCAAGCTGACATATTAATTTTTTCTTTTTTCTTTTTTTTGAGCGAACAAGCTGACATATTTCTTCCCAAAGAGTTGGCAAAGATACTAGAACGTTTCCAATGCATCCTCCTAGTTAGATAATAGGAGTTGGGAAGTAATGAAAAATAAAATTATTCCGATTTAATATTAGTTTAGAATAATAAAAATAAATGAAAATTAAACTTTCACCGTATATTGATTTTTCTCTATTGACTCCAAACAAAAACCTCAATTTAATTGAGTAATAAATTAGTTTGTTTGAAATTATACATATTATTATTAAAAGAAGTGTTTTTTCAGTTGTATTAAAATGAGTTAAACAAGCTATCGTTGCTGACGTATACTTCCTTTGCCTTTTTCTTTCTTCATCATCTATTAGATCTCTGATCTGGTACAATTTTTTCTTCATCACTCTCCAAAATTCTTTCTCTGTTTCATTTTCTTTTTCGAATTCCAAATCGTGTTATCATTTCAATTAGATGGTCTGAAACATGATTAACAACTTATTTTTGTTGCTAGGGTTTTCTTGACCGAAATAAATTTGAAGCTAATCAGATGGCCGCAGCACCCGCTAGAGCTCGAGCTGACTACGATTATCTCATCAAACTCCTCTTGATCGGTGACAGCGGTTCGTATTATTTTCTCTGATGTGTAATTTTGCAATTTGTTTTGGATTTTTATTCCGATTGATATGAAATTTGTGGACCATAATGCCTGTTATTGTGGTATTAGATGCATTTGACGCGCAAAGCTTGTAATTCTCGTGATCATTATTGTTGCGAGCTCTTTGTTTGAGGATGATCTTGTTTTTACTAATTTGATTGATGAAATGTTTTATATGAACTAATGATTGAAAACCATGTTGCTGTCTATCTTTGTGTGATCTGTGGCGCATATGTTACCGGTTAGATAACAAGGAAAAAGGAATATTGTATATTATGTGGTGGTACCATGAGCTCGTGGTCTGTACATGTGCCGTACATATTTGTTGGTATTATATTTGTAGGAGTTTGAGTAACTAAATATTTTGTCCTAATGAAAATGTGGGTTTTAATCAACGAACAAATTGAACATGTCTAGGTTTTGAGATCAGGACAATAAGTTGTATGCAAATGTCAAAGAAATTGTGATTATATGCTTCAAATAGATTGAGGATATAGATTGTATCTAAATGCCAGATGATTTGGTTTACTTAAAACAATGAATAACAAATAACTGTTGAAAGTGAGAAGTTTTCATAACAAGCAGTTGAATTGTGTATAGCTGTAAATGTTGAAATCATGTGTCCATGTGACAAGTTTATCTATGTTAGAGTTCTTTTGTAACCCTATAGTAGCTCTTCTTACTCTGCTTACAGTACAATTGTTGTGATTCTTTTGAATCGAATCTGACAAGTTTGAAGTAGGTGTTATGACTTGAGTAGTTGAGTGTTTTATTTTTCTTCAGGTGTCGGAAAGAGTTGCCTTCTTTTGAGATTTTCCGATGGCTCCTTCACAACCAGTTTTATTACTACCATTGGGTTAGTTGCTTTCATCAACAGGCTGTACCACAGCTAGGATTTGTAATTTTCCCTATCTGGCTTAATTGATAATGTTCTCTCTTGCAGGATTGATTTTAAGATAAGGACTGTAGAGCTTGATGGGAAAAAGGTCAAACTGCAAATTTGGGATACTGCTGGACAAGAGCGGTTTCGTACCATCACTACCGGTAAATGTGGTTATATACTGTATTTTTAGTTTGGTCTCCAGTTCTTGAAGTCGTATGGTCTTTATGCATTTGGATTCTTTTAAACACAAATTTCCAATGCAACGTTACTCGTTAGGATGTTTCAAATTAACCTTTTATATGTTGGGGAAATAAATAACATAAATAACTGTTGAGTGGAGGGTTTCAATATTTGGCTGATGAACTCAACATTCTTGTTTGTTCATTGTTCTTATTCAACACAGTTTTGTTTGACCCATGGTCATTTGAGTTGGCACTACTTAATTCCGATCATGTTGAGTGTCAAAAGTATTATTAATTATTCCTTAAATGATTTTGCTTATAGTAGCATTGAGCTGAATTGGGTCATCAAATTGACTATTCTCAAACAAATGTAAAGGCAAGTTGTAACAACCTCTGACCGTGCTAGTTGATAGATTAAAAATACATTCTAAACCTAAGATTCATGGTGAGAACTAAAGACTAACTTTGCATCCTAATTTATAATGATATTTCCTATGATTAGCCATTTACAAAAGGATCTCTAAAATCCTAGAAAAGGATTACCATCTTAGTAGTCCTCTTTCATGTGACCTTTGTTATTTGTTTGGTGTTTTTTCCCAATCTCATTATTAGTATATTTATTTTACAGCTTACTACCGTGGAGCAATGGGCATATTGTTGGTTTATGATGTTACCGATGAGGCATCCTTCAACAGTAATAACTCGTGACACTTGTTTTTCAATTTTCTAACCAGCACGAGAAAACCTTGTTTCTAATTTCTCGTCTGCTTATTAATATTAACCAAATGAATTGACTATCTTCTTAACAGAGTTGTTATTTTTTATGGTATAGTAAGTTGTCTTGTCAAGATGACTTTATCCTTTTCACAGACATCCGGAATTGGATCAGAAATATTGAACAGCACGCCTCTGACAATGTCAACAAAGTATTAGTTGGTAACAAGGCTGACATGGATGAAAGCAAAAGGGTCTCTCTCTATCCATAATCAACTGCTTGCATTGGCATGGTTTTATGCTACAAGTACAATAATAGCCTAGGCTTGTTCTGTTCCCCAGTTAACTTGAAATTAACAAGCATACATTCCATGGTGAAAAGTTGAAACTACTTGATGTTTCTAAAATTTAGAAACAATGGATACCATGGGAAAGCGATCAATGCTCAAAACCAATTTGCATGTCTGGAGACACATGTTTATAACCCTTTCTCAGTTTTCCCACTTGTCTTTAGTCATCTTGTTCGAGAACTACAAATAGAGATAACTGGCTCAAATGTTTATAGGCTGTTCCAACTTCTAAGGGTCAAGCACTCGCTGATGAATATGGGATCAAATTCTTTGAGACTGTAAGTAGAACCGTTCACTCATGCAAGGTTTTATTTGAATGATTTAACCCAAATAACTTTATTGTTGAACAGAGCGCTAAGACGAACATGAATGTGGAGGAGGTTTTCTTCTCAATAGCTCGGGACATAAAGCAGAGACTGGCTGAGACTGACTCCAAGGCTGAGGTATCAAATGTCGATTTACTAATATATTCTGCATGTTTACTTAATGATACTGAGGTGACATATGCGGGTGCGAGTGCAGCCTCAAACGATAAAGATTACCCAACCAGACCAGACAGCGGCCCAGGCTACGAAAACATCAGCTTGTTGTGGGTAAATCAAAAGATAGGATGGGTAAATCACTTATAATGTCGCCCCTCTAATTAATTTTTAGATGCTACGCAATTGGGTTTTAAATTCATTTGTTGGATGAATGAAATTAAATATTATATTATTCCTTACGAATTTGTTCGATAGAATCGTATATTTGGCCAACTTCAAATCAACGGGACCTTCGTAGGTATTTTCCACAAGTTATGTAAATTCTAATAGAATTGTAGAATGAAAAGGCTGGCAATATTTCTCAACACGTTATGTTTCTGTGATGTGTGTGTCAAGTTTGATCATGTGTTTAGGAGGCTAAATTGCTAAGGGTCCTGCTGCAGAGCACATTTGGTTTAGTGGACTTGTGCTTATGAGAAATTGATTCAGTATTACTCTTCGCCAAAAAAATCTTGAAATGTAAAAATCTCTTTGGACTTCCCGGAATTCTGGAATATTATCACTTTATTAAATTTATAGAACATTCTAGTATAAATTAACACGATCTTTATCTACTTTTGCAATTTTCACACAAATTTTCAGATGTGGTATATTTTAACATAATTTTTTCAGTTTTTTGTAATTTTCACATAACAATTACTTATTTGTAATTTTCACATAAACTTTTAAATTTTGCAAATTTTAACATAACATTTTAATATTTTTACGAATTTTGCATAAAATTTCAAAATTTGCAATTTTTAATATCAACAAAGAATTCATTTTAATTCGTTAGATTTGGCTATTTCAAATTCATTTATTCTAAGTGATTGTGCGTCAATTGTGATATTTTAAACTATATTGATGTTCCAAATCAAATATTAGTATCTTTAAATTGGGTGTAAATTCCTAAAGTTTGTCATAAATATGTGACTCCGAGATTAAATTTCATTATAAATGTCTATTAATCAATTTCACTAGATTAATGGAATATAATATGTTTATTAAATATAATAAAAAGAAATGTCACGCTCAATACAATTCACTATGTATGCATGATTAACCGGCTAAATATGTTTAATTATCTTGTCATAAAAAGTTATATGCTAAAATTGTAAAATTTCTAAAGAATATAATAAAATTTGTAATATTTGAAAGTTTATGTGAAAATTGCAATATAAACAATTGTTACGTTAAAACTTGCAATTTTTTAAAGTTTACGTGAAAATTGCAAGAAATAAAAATGTTATGTTAAAATTTGTAACGTTTATGTGAAAATTGCAAAAATTGAAAAGGTTATATTATAATATGCAATATTTAAAAATTTATGTGAAAATTAGAAAAGTAAGCAAAGATAAGGTTAATTCTTGCCATTAATCCTTATATACTAGTAGATATGATACTGAAAAGTTTACATTTTGTGCTACCTCTTTCTTTCTTTTTTCCTCAAAACTATCACATTTCTTATCGAGCTACAAGCATTTATCATTATATTAAATTGAAGTCCATTTTTGTAGGTTTTGTATTTGTTGTAGTCATTTTTGTTTTTCTTCTCTTAAATTTATACATATGGCCAGTTGTACAAATAATAACTTACCTTTTAATTGTATAAATATATTAATCGATAAAAAAGAAATATATTTTTGAATAATTATTAATTTCTATATAGCTTTATGAATTGCATTTGAACACCAATATATGAGGACATTGAACATTAGGTCACGCAACGAGCAGGTGTAATCTAGTATATATTGATAAGTGGTGGAATGGGCGACCAAGACATACATCACATATGTAAGTGGCGGTGAGAAAGAGATAAGAGTACACATGGGTGACCAAAATATAAAATCACAAATATTTTAATAATAAAAATAAAAAAGGTAAATATAAAACTCGGTGGCCACAATAATCTAAAAAAGGTAAATATAAAACTCGGTGGCCACAATAATCTGTTGCCCAAAGGTCATGTATACGGCCAAGCTCCTTTTGTGTGTCACATAACACTCATTTATTGGGTGCCACATATTTTTTGTATATATGGATAAAATGAAATAAAATTTACATAATTATTAAAAGAAACCAAAATTCGTAAATTTTTTTTTCTATAAATAGAGCCCAATATTGATATATTTTCACACATAATACAAAATGCTCTCATTCTCATTCGCATGAATCTCAATCAACCAAATTATTATCAAACCCACAATGGTTTAGTTCTCCAAATTTTCCAACTTTCGGATCTTATTTTCATCCTTATAATATTGATGAATTCGAAAAAATCCTCAAAATTCTGAAGGTTTTTAAAGCTCTCAATATTATAAGAACTCCCAATTTTCTCCAAATCTCAATGAAACTTCTACATCTCAACAAGTTGCAACTTCACAAAATAAAAAAGGAGCAAAAAATTTGTCTTGGTGTGTAAAGGAAGATATAACTCTCATGTCATCTTGGATCTTCGTTAGTGAAGATAAAACATACAGGAGAAACAAAAAAGAAATGGTTATGTGGGAACACATTCACCAATTGTATCATGAAGCTCAAGTAGAAAATCCAAATGAGCTGAAACAGAGAAATATCGATAGTATTATATGGCTAATAGGTCACTAAGCAGAAAAATTTTGATGACTTGTATTATCATGCATAATATAATAGTAGAAGATCAACGAGACACATACCAAAACTATTATGATCCATCGGAATTTTTGAATGATATGCCTTCATGAGGAGATGCCGAGTCTTTCCAATATTCTACTGAATGCATAGCAAACTTATCTGATTATATGGCTAATATGTTGTTGGTCCCAAATCAGAGATATAATGAAATTACGGAAGCGAAAGTTATCTTTATCTCAGCTGACTTAGGATGGTCAGCTGGGTTTCTTAAAAGATTTTGTCGTTTAGTGAGTTAGGGTTAATTCAGTTATACTCCAGCTATTGAGGTAGTTGAGTTTGAAATATTTAAAGATAACTGTAAATGAGCACAAAAAATTTATAGAGGTTCAGAT
>AYJT01046705.1:0-12793 GCA_001278415.1 Ocimum tenuiflorum
TAAAATAGATATTTGAGAAGGATAAAATAGGGAACAAACCTTTTTTAAGGAATTAAGACACTTTTATAATAGAAATTACATTATTGATAATTATGATTCTAATGATTAAAATAAATTATATTATATCATGTATAAAATAATTACATTATTATCCTTTAAAATAGATATTTGAGAAGGATAATATAGGGAACAAACTTTTTTAAAGAATTAAGGCACTTTTATAATAGGTATAGATTTAGATTTTTCATGATGAATAAGGTAATCAATTAATGTTGTGATATTTATTATTATCATATAAGAAATAGAAGATAATCTAAATTGCATTATTAATAAGTATAAATCTAAAACATAATATCAAAATAAATAAAAATAAGTTAATTATATCATGCATAGATAATTACATTGTTGTCCCTAAAATAATTATTTGAAGAGGACAAAATAGGGAACAAATAATTTGAGAGAAATATACACACTTTTAAAATAAGTATAGATAATTAAAATCACCTTGGCTCTGTAAACAGAATGCAAACGACCTCGTTTCATCGACTTCTTCCCTTTAGGTATGACAGAATCAACGAGGCAAACGAATGACTGCCATTGTCCTCTTTGTAGCGAATCCCCCACAAACATTAGTCTTTTCCCTTTTAGTTTTCGCAGCATCATTCTCGGATCAAACCTATCAACAAGAGAGTTTAATCGTGTATCCTATTTTTAGTTTGGATACAATCTATAATTATAAATATAAATAAATAAGTATGATTTAACGTTTAAAGTCATGCACGAAAGTACGAAAAATGAAGATGTCCATTGAAATTTTGTTTTCTTAAACCAAATCCTCAAATACCGAATTCTATGATTATTCCCTTGGTTTGTTCTTTGAAATGTATCTAAACATCGTTTCCAATTGAATTGAAAACAACAAAAAAAGTGTAGTCATATTGCAGTGATGCGATTCAAGAATTGCAGCAAAGGGACTTCATCAAACAGTTGATGGGCAGGATTTGCAGCATGGAAATCTGCACCGAACTCGGGACTTTTATCAAACAGTTGGTGAAGAAAGATGCTACTGATCAGGATATTTATCAAAATAGGTCAAAGGAAACGAACGAAAATTGATAGATATATGGATTAGTTAAAATTTCAATTATAATAATTGTTAACACTAAAATAGCGAATATTAGTTGAATTTTTATATGTAATATTCTAAGGATTCCTAACTCTTTCTTTGGCTGTCGATGTCGTGGACAATTCTGCCTAGAATTGTCGTCGTTTTCAATATGGGTAAATATACATTTCAAAAAAATATTGGGTAAATAGATGAATTATACAAACTGACCTATATTATTCTCGTATATATCTAAAAAATAAAATGTGTATCGGGTTAAAAGAAAATATGTGGTATATTGAACCACCTGGATCCACCAATAAATACGACAATATCCTCTATTTCAAAAGAATAACCAAATCGTCAGAAACAAACACTCATGCGTAAAGGTTCTCTAATGAAATAAGTTTAGGATTCGATCTCCACCCTCGTCCTCCAACTCAAAAAACAACAAGAATAACAACTTACCTCGGCATTCTACATTCATCGGGCTGCCACTGCCAGTACCTATAGTGGGAATCTGGCCTTCCATTCTTGACGCAAGCAACCTGCTTGTCTAAAAATGTACACGATCTGTCTGTATAAAGAGGTTCGATAGAACGATTGTACACCCATTTCCCATGGTTCAAGCTACATTGATCCGGATCGAAATCGAACAATTCATCACCTGCGTAGTTGAAGCCATTGATATCCACAAATTTGACATCTGCAAAGTAACAACCAAAGCGGATTGTGATCATATCAAAAATCGATGGAATAGTATTACTCTACCCCACATTTTATTTTATTTTTTTTAACTTTATTTTACTTTACATAAAAAATCAACTTTTATGTACCACCAATCCAATCATCGTCAAAGCGCAGCTAGGATTTATCTATTTATCCAAACAGATAATAAAAATATAAAAAAGTTATTTTCTCTATAAAAATGAAAGCCACCAGATATTCCAAATTCAAGACAGGGGTTAGAGATTCTAAATTTTTTATTAATATCTTATCCAATTTTAAAATGAAAGACAATGCATCCAAATAAAATTATCATCAAGGCAAAATATGTGACACAAACACACAAAAAAAAAAACATAATGGCTTTTTAAAAACAGAAACAAGAGATATAGAAATACTGAATGAAAAGGCCTATTTTCTTATTTTACACGAACGACTTTTTGCACGGGAACTACTCCTATATATTTAACTATCTAGCGTATTCCCAATTTTAAAATCGTAAATCTGCCACTACTAGAATGCAAGAATCTCAACTTTCTTGAGATTTCTTACCAGAATTTCTTCTTGCACATAGCTTGATCTTGAAAATGGCCCTCGAAGATAAAGGACCTAATCTCTCTGTGTACAAGAGAGCAACAAAAGCCAATATTGTGGTGGTTATTATGAATAGTGGAACATTCCCTCTCCCAATTCCCATGGGAAAACTAATTTGTGTAGTAGATTTTGATGATGCAATGCAGAAGAATGAAAAGGGCGTTGCTCGAAACAAGTGTTCGAAGAAATATTTTATGTGGAGTTGATTAGAAGTGAAGCTAAAGTCATGTATAATACGAGTTAGACATACATAGTTTTTGTTGAGTTTAATGTATCAATATCTTGACATCGTTGGCTAATATTCTTTCGTTTTGTATACAAAGAGATGATAGCTTGGTTGGTCCAACTACTTGTAGGTACGGGCATTGATTCGAGATTGAAAGCTTATGGGGTGGATCAAGACGGCATGCCCTTTTCCTATCGTACATTTGACAAGTTTTACGGCGATCTAGCTTGGTAATGAGGCTGGGCGTTGCGGAGCGCTACCACGATTTCTTTTCCCTTATAGATGATACCAGATTTATAATTATGTTGCTATTAGTTACCGTAATATAAACAGTCGCTATCACAATTGTAATCAGTATGTGTGCGAAAGAGATCGTATAGCAATGAATGAGAACGTGTTGAATATGAATGGTTGTGAATCATTCAATGCGTCGGTCTAATTGATGCTAATCAAATCAATTTACAGAGCATTCTTCCAGATATGTGTTTCCTAATATAACCAAAAACTTGAATTAGACCATCTGAACGATTTAGATAGATCTAAATATTTTATTTATATCAATCCAAACTCATACCCATCCTAGATCCTAAACCCAAACTCATATTCCTTTTGAATTTTAAACCAAAATCCGTCTAAACCATTTAGGCGGTCTAACCAGAGACCTCATCAATAATACATGGTATTCATTTTACTAATGTGGAATAAATTATGTGTTATATTGTTAATCTAATTTCTAATCCTATATTTTCATCGAAATGAATGAATGAGAATCATTCCTGTTTGATGCGTACAACTTTATTAAGGGAATAAAATGAAAGTAATTATATTAAAAATGACTTGAGCTATATTAATTATTATTTGGTTCATCAAATACAGGGATATCAGAACGATTAGGTAGGAAAGCGGTTCCAATCAAAACATAGTTCAGATTTGGACTGCTTCCCCTTCTTACATTATTGTACTTTTTTTGGGGGAAAACATTACTTTAACTTAAAGTAGCAACAATAATTTGGTATATTCTGCTTTATCCATAAAAGCTCAGCTTATTTATCAAATATTTTTACATGTTTAAGATAGTGAAAAAAGATAAAATCCGAATCCATTAAAAATAGTTTTGATCTTGATATCATATATAATTTTTGTGTTCCAATCACGGTACAGAACTTTAAAAGTAAAACTTAATTATTGGATCAACTAATTGCCAAGAATTTGGCAACTGCTCATGCTAAGAATCTTGAAATCACTGCTCAACTTCTACAGTAAATTTCTATTTTTATCAGAATAATCAGCGAGTGATGTAAACCTGATTTGAAACTAGTGAGCTGATTCAAATGAACCGTGTAAAAAATTAGATTAATGTTGTAAAATTTCGGTACGAAGAAAATCTAATCCAAATAGGAGCTCCAAAAATATAGACTGATTGAATTTGTCGAAAATTTGGTGGGTTAGTTCAGTTGACCTCCTTAATAGTATTTAAATCACATTTGAAATATTATAATCTACATTTAATATTTTCGTCATAATGCTTTTAAACAAGTTAAATTGCCGAATACTCACCGCTAATATTTTTAATAGATGATTTGAAAGATATACTAATCACAAAGGGAAACGCGTTCAAATTTATTGAAATACGCAGATGATATAATTTTAACATTTACTAATTAGAATGTTATCACAAATCTTTATTGGCTAAAAACACCAAGATTAACTGCTCAAGGATCGTGCATTTCAACCGTAGATGAACTCAAAGTCCAACGGCGGAAGACCGTTCATCAATCTCAAGAAGCTGAATCTCAGATGAACTCAATATCGGCTGTATTTCCATAAAACCACACCTCTCCGTTGATGAAATATTGATCAACGGTTACGATATCGACTTCACTTTACGCGGATCTTCTTTATTCACCGTGCGATCCTCATCACTATCCAACGGCAGATAGAACGACCCCACATTATTCCTGCCAATATATCTTTCAACCCGACACGCGCACCATCCAAACAATTCATATTTCCCTCTCTAAAAATTAACTCCCACTCAAAACTCAGCTGGAAATTAGGGTTCGATAAAAATGTCGGGAAGAGGAAAGGGCGGCAAGGGATTGGGCAAAGGCGGCGCCAAGCGTCACCGTAAGGTGCTGAGAGATAACATCCAAGGCATCACAAAGCCGGCGATACGCCGTCTGGCCCGCCGTGGCGGCGTCAAGCGTATCAGCGGTCTCATCTACGAGGAGACACGTGGCGTCCTTAAGATCTTCCTGGAGAATGTGATCCGTGACGCCGTCACCTACACTGAGCACGCTCGCCGGAAAACCGTAACGGCGATGGATGTCGTTTACGCTCTCAAGAGACAGGGCCGAACTCTCTATGGTTTCGGTGGCTAAGCTTGTGTAGCTGTTGAGATGCCTGTAGTTAGCTTATTTTTAGTTTTGTTATGATTAGATTTAGTTTTTCATCCAGTGATTTCACAACTACAGCTTGTTCATCTGAAATGAATTCTGGTTTTATTGATCTCTCCGTTTCCTATTGGCATTAAGGCAATAGTTTATTTGTTTGAGGTTAATCAGATTACTTAATTATTTGGTATTAGAATGGCTTTAAATATCTGAATTCTTCACGTTTCTGAAATCTGCTTAATAAGTGGTCAGTGTGCTAATACCAGTAATTGTTCTTCAATGAAGTTCTTCATTTTATGTTTTTAGCATTGTTTTGATCGCTTTCATCAAGTGCTATGTGTTGTGGTTTATATTGCTTGACTTGACTTGAAAATGAGCCCCAAAGGTGAGTTTGTTGGCCAATAATTTGCTTTTTGTCGATGATACCTTATTTTTAAAAACTTATTTTGAACTTCCATGTAATAATCTGTAGAATACAATAAAAAAGTATGTATGTGATTTATTTAGGACTATCAATCAACACTAAAGTGGATGGTTGCATTGACAATAATTTTTGGTAATATTTTTAATGCCTACATTTAATAATGACACAAGGTTGATTAATATTTATTTGTGAATTGCAATTGCCTGATCATTCAATTAAGAATTTCAAAGTTGTTAGTTTGCTCATACTATTTTTTTTATTATTTTATATTAGAGGATTCTCTGCTAGTATTGTTGATACAGTCCGCAACACACATTTTTGTTTTTGTTTGTTTTCTTCTAATTTTGTTTTGAATTGTTGAATCATCGACGTTTGGTAATTAGAGACGTTCAAGAAAATCAATGACTTAATTTTCACTAAAGTAGTGAACAAGATGGAACAGAAATGTAAAACGTGCACTTTTGTCATTACGATATGGTTTTGACTAATTGAACATGGGCATTATTTTTCTTCCAGTAATTGTCATTTGCCGCACTACATATTCGAAAATTGGTTAAAACTAAAATAAATGTTTCAGGATTAAAGTTTTGTTTAATTTTACTATTGTAAATTACATTTTTTAATACCCAAGAATCGGACTATGTCTTCAAGAAATTATTGGTCCAATTGCAGTGTATTCCAATTCCAATAAGCAAAACAAAAAAGAGGGCTAACAAAATCCGTAATATTTAAACTCAGTTTGAAGCTTATTATGGTGATGCTCCTCTCTCTTTTTCTTTTTTTCCTTTTGAGTGGAGATGTTCCTTTTTTTGGATGTTAGATTTCTTTTTTTGGTTAATCTTGTCGGCGAATTCAACATCCAAGTAATACTATACGAGTTAAGAGTTATCCGAAAAATACTTAAATAATAAATGAATATTTTTACCGTAAAGAAAACGGAATAGATAGTACAACTTTCATTGTGCAAGGTGCAACAAGCAAGACATTCCGAGTTTCCAACATTAACACGAGCCGCATTTATTGCTCCTCTATTATATGATGAGTTATTTATAGTTGCTAACTCAAAACCAGAATGATTAATTACACAGTTATAACAAACCTTCTTTCAGATTCTTCGTCTCGATTCAATCATTGACCAGTTAGGCAGTTATTACGATCCACAATCTGATTTTCTTCTCTTCTGAATTTCCGAATCTGTTCTTTCTCGAAGTAGTTTCTCGGAATGGAGGTAATGGAGACGCAAATTCAATCGAATTTGAGTGGCCATTTCAAGCTGTGGAGCGAATTGGAATTGCATGAATTCACCGACAAATTCGTGATCAAATCCGTGGAATCTCCGGATCGAGGCTTCTGTATAAATCGATTAGATGGAAACATCGACAAGCTTAACGGTTAGCTGATTTCTCTGAACCGGTGGATTTTTGAGCTGCAAATTATTCATGGATGTTATCTGTATTTCTTTTTTTTTTTCCTTTCCGTTTCAGTTTTGTCTGCTGTTTGAAATTTTATGTTGATTTAGTTGGAAGTTTTCTTTTGTTACTAGAATTTTGCGTTTTTTCTCTATTTGTCTAGACAATTCTAACTTTTTTTCCTTCTCCATTATATAGGCCAGTTTTTGGTGTAATTATGTTTATGATTTAGCAGATGTTTGATATTATTTCAGCAGCATGCACGAAGAGGAAAATTTTGTTTGATGGAATTGCTTGTTTGAATATGGTATTAGCTGCTATAGCCTGTTTCATTGAATACTTTTGTTGTGAGGGATTTGTTCGCTAAATCAGCTCATTCGGCATTTAATTTACAGCAGAAACAATGTCTTTAGAAATAAATGCGTAGATTTCTCTTTTACTATGAAAAATGGTAGCATGATGATTGTTATGCAAGACAACCTTAGTATACTTTGTAATTAAAGTGTGGGATAAATTTCCGTATTTTCCCAATTTAGAATGCCATCGAAGTACAGGAAATGAATTTTTGTTATTGCATGATTAAATTGATTTCTACTGAATGTTATGAGGAAGAACAAACGGTTATGTAGTGAGTGAAATTTCAGTTATTTGAACTCTCAAGGAAGATGATTTTGAATTATGTTTTATTTGTTTTTTCTTCTTCTTTTTTTTTTTTTGAATAATCATGCTTTATTCTTAATCTAATTCTGATGTGTGATTTATTTTATCATAGGTGATGATCCTTCTGGAAGTCCTAAAGTTTCAACTATATTTGGGGTTGCTGGAACAATTAGGTTGTTGGCAGGTGCTATTTTTAACTTTTCACAGAACTGATTTCAACATCTCAATGAATTTGTACTCACACTATTTTTATCAATTAGCATCGGCTCTTGCAGCAAAGAATAGCAATTTTGCAGTAACTGGTTTGTTTGATCACTAGTATGAAATTTATGCTCGAGGCAAACTCTTCAGCAACTCTCTTAAGTTTCCCTTTCCAGTCTGATCATAAATGTTTCCACTAGCAAATCTATCAAGTGTGGCAATAAGGGAGTTTTAACTCAGATAACTGCATGATGCAATTCACTTCAAGTTGTAAATGTTACAGCACTACCAAAGACTAAGAAACTATAGCTGCACCCAATTTTTGACAAGTTTTCTGTTTACTTTGCAATTTTTTATAAAAGGGCCACTGGATGTTTTAATTTAATTCATTTGGATACATATTTATTTGGTACATTGTTCTCTGCCACACTGGCCAATCTTACAAACATGATTCTATATTTATTGTAGGTACATATGTACTGGTTATAACTTCTAGGAGGGAAGTTGGGACTTATCTTGGTTTTCCTGTTTTCCGGGTTACATCAATGAAGTTCTTATACTGCAATGAAGCTTCAAGAAAGTTAACTAATCAAGAAGTATGATACTGAAATCCTCACGTAATTAATATTTCAAAGAACTTGACAATTTGACTAGTTAAGTTACAACATGAGCATCTTTCTACAGAAAAGGGATGAAGATTACTTTATGACCCTGTTGAAGATAGTCGAATCAACTCCTGGCTTGTATTATTCTTATGGAACAGATATAACACTGAAGTAAGTTTTCTGTATATTTATCACCCTAACTATTGTATTGATCTGTTTTCAATATTACTGATAAATTTACCAGCTTTCAGCGGAGATGCAAATTGGCAAAAGGATGGGAGAGTAAACCCATTTGGAAGCAGGTAATCTTGAACTAATTACAATATACGTTTTGGCTTGCTTGTGATCCATATTTGTACAACGTAGAATAGGAATCCATGAATAGTTTTCATGGAAATGATTGCTTCTGTAACAAATATAATTATTAAATTGAAAGATATGCATAATAATTCAATTGCATCGTTTCTATTTACAGATGGGATTGCTTTCAACAATTTTTATATTTCCTTGGTTTTCTTACTATGAACTTCCTAATATACTGAATTCTGTCGAATTGCAGGGTGACCCACGATTTGTTTGGAACAGGAACTTATTAGAGGAGCTTATTGAGAATAAGGTTATTTATATTTGCCATCTTCCTCTGATGCTGGAAGAAAGAAGCCCAATATAAGATCTCTGTTGGATGTTTTGTTGATTCAGAACTCTTTGAATTTTTTGTTTGTTCTTACGTTGCTATTGGTTTTTTCTTGGGGTGAAAACCATAAAGTCTGTGGGGAAGAGTTTGATTTTAGCATGAGGGTTCTGTGGAGAAGACTAATTTATTGTTTGCGTAGTGTTTTATTATTGTGTTTTTTGTCCGTGCAGCTTGATGAGTTTATCATCCCTTTATTGCAAGGAAATATCCTTACCTCTCTTTCTCTTTTGCGCTCACACACAAACATTTTTTTATGCGTTGTTTCTTGCACCAAGCAGCTGAGAGAAAACGAATGAAATTTAGAGGGAAAAAAGATTATGTTTTACTTAACCAATGCTAAAGCTTTCAGACTGGAGAATTGAAGCTGAAGGATTCTCCAGCCATTTTAAAATTAGTTTCGCGTAGGTGTACAAGGCGCCTAGGTAACAAAAATATGGTTTCTATTATATTGCATCCCATTAATGTGGATTCTTAACAGTTCAATTTTTTATTTATTCATACTCAGGAACAAGAATGTGGAGACGAGGAGCCAATCTAGAAGGAGATGCTGCTAATTTTATAGAAACCGAGCAGCTGCTGGAATATAAAGATTACGTATCTTCATTTCTGCAGGTTTGCATCAA
Source organism: Ocimum tenuiflorum (assembly GCA_001278415.1). Taxonomy (NCBI): domain Eukaryota; kingdom Viridiplantae; phylum Streptophyta; class Magnoliopsida; order Lamiales; family Lamiaceae; genus Ocimum; species Ocimum tenuiflorum. Next base: position 9,661 of record AYJT01046705.1, read on the forward strand.
TTATCTTCACCGGTAGGACATAGTTTTTGATGTATAACTGATTCCTCGTGTCACTCTCTTATTAAAAGTGGCTAGCATACATATCAATCTGCACGCAACATCAGGGTTAAAACTCATGCCAATACTTCTATTTCGTTAATGGTAATCAATCTTGGAATAAATACATTTTTGTAGAACTCATGCATGCTTGTCATTGCAAGTGGGTGGGGGTGCTATCATCTTTATCTTGTGAAGGAGTTTGCTTGCTTTCTTCCAAAATATTCCTCTGCTGAAGCACTTGATTTTGGACTATAGATTTATCTAAAGTGAAATAGATTCCTGCATGCCAGGCATCTTTACGTTTAAGAAGACATTAAGAATTTGAATCTAATGGCATTTTATTTATATTGCTTTATCAGTAGAATAAGACCTGGGTTTGTGTTTTCTTTTTTTGTAAATCTTGTTTGAGTCCATTGATGTCTATAGTATATCTGCTGTGCATAACTGTGTAATTTGTATCCTTTAACCAATGTGAGGCAAACTCATAACAAACTCTGCTTTTCAGGTCCGGGGTTCAATTCCACTTCTATGGGAGCAAATAGTTGATTTGAGCTATAAACCACTACTTCATTTAATTAATCATGAGCAGACAGTGTGTACCATCCCTTTGATTTTGCTTCCTAGTCCAGAATAGTGTGCTTTCTGTGTTCACTACGTTTTCCATGCTAGTATTAACATTTTGTCTTGTGTTTCAGTCAAAAGTTGTGGAACGCCATTTTAATGATCTATTCAAAAGATATGGAGGGTGTATTGTGGTTGACCTGACAGATAAGGTTAGATATTTTTGGTTAAATCCCCTCAAATGCCAAGCTTTTGGCTTGAGATACGGTTTAATTGCTTAAAACTGAAAGAAAGAAACATAATTATCCCACTAAATGAATATTTTGAAGAAATTCAAAATCTGTTAAATATCTCCGAATTCGACCTTCTTATGCATTTGTTTTTAACATCTGATTAACAATCTCTTGCAAATTTAAATGGACATAAGTTTTCATACTCTTTTGCTTTCTATGTTGTAGCATGGAGATGAAGGTATGCTAAGTACAGCTTTCGCAGAAGAAACGAAAAAACTTTCGAATGTGAGGTGCGTTTTTTACAATCTCTAGAAAAACTTTTCTTTAGCATATTGCATTTAGGAGGCAGATTGAAGAACGTAGGAGTATTCGGAAATCCAGTTTGAAAATTTGAGAATTCTAAAAAGAAAAATGAGAATTCTCAAATAGAACTAAAACATGAAATGCTTGTCTTGTTACCTAACATTGTATTGGACACCTTAGGAGCATAAATGATCCAATGGTCGCTACAAAGATTTTCTGCCTGGATAAAATAGCTCATAAATATGTAGTGTCGAACTATGAATTTTTATTCTAATACTGGTTGACAATTTGCAGATCTGTTTCAATTCATTGTGTATTCCTTCTCGATTTTGCCATGTTTTGATTTGGTTTGAAGTAAATATAGCATGATTTGGTTTGAAGTAAATGTAGCATGGTGTTTTATTCTTTTGCTCCAGGTATGTCTCATTCGACTTCCACCAGTCGTGTGGCCATGGGAACTTCGACAATATACAATTTCTGTACGACCAAGTTTCCGAAGACTTTGAGAAGCAAGGGTAATAAATAGACTTTGTATTTGAATCCATAAAATGAGTGTGAGAACTACTACTATGCTGGATCTTCGTAATGCCATTTTAATATTTACTCTTCCAGCTGAACAGATACTTCCTTTTAGATTCTGAAGGAAAGATTCTAGCAGAACAGGAAGGAATAACTAGATCGAACTGCATTGATTGCCTTGATAGAACAAATGTGACACAGGTTGGAGGCAACATATTCATTCTCTCCCATTTGCTTACTAGCAATCGTTCATTCCCTGCACAGAAAATGTTCTATCTTTACGGTCGAAAATAGTATTTCATTTACTGTTTTTTCTAAAGATATAACCGTGAAATTCTTTATATTAATACTTTGATGTTTCAAGTGCAGAGCTACCTTGCACAGAAATCTTTGAATTCTCAGCTGCAGAGAGTTGGTGCCATTGATTCAACTGAAAGCATTTCAATGTTCAGTGAAGATTTTGAAATTTTTAGGACTTGTATGTACCAAATACGATCAAACGCCTCTTGAATTTCTAGTGTTGATGGATTATAAAGCACTATCCTTTCTTGCTTGTGCTATTCATGACAGTATGGGTTGATCATGGAGATGAGATAAGCCTTGAGTACTCTGGAACGCATGCTCTGAAGCGGGACCTTGTGAGGTGACATGATGAACTTGCTAAATTTATGTAGTGTCCTCTAAATAAATAGAAATTCAAAAATCTCATCTTCTATTGTGATGAATTTTGTCTCAGATACGGAAAGCAGACGATGTCTGGTTTTATTAAAGATGGGATAAGTGCCCTCTCAAGATATTACTTAAATAATTTTCAAGACGGAGTTCGGCAGGTAAGATATCTAGTACCATTTCCCATACACTATTCTCTTTCACCTTTTTATTAATTTTTATTAAATTTGGAAGGCTTTAAGGATTGAAGATCCTGATTTACTAAACCACGCAGGACGCTATCGATCTGGTGAGTGGCCATTATACTGTGAGCAGAATTGGACCCTCTCCTTTCCAACCTAAAGGAATTGATACCCTCTCTGTAAGATATAATCTTTTGCGTTATTGTTATTAAATTTCAGTTTCAGAATATGGAATTTCAAGGTCTTGCTTCTGCATAATCAGCCATATTTATTGCCTGTAAGATTGGTACAGCAGGCAAGGCAAATTTCTTTAAGTCATGATCCCAAGCTGGCTACTTTTTTTGCGAATCTACTGCATATTTTCTAGGGGAAATATGCAATTCTATTCTGAAGTATAGTCAATTATGAAATTCTATCATAAACTTATTTCGTTATGTAATTATATCCCAAAGTTTCATTTGTTATGTAATTATATCATCAGTAGTTGATATCGTCAAAATTTTGCTTATGTGGCTGTCAAACGTCGCGTTTTTAATTATGTCGTCATAATTTGTGTAGCAACAAATCAAAACAACGTCGTTTTTCATTCGTTAGAAACCTTTTGGGATCAGATTTACCTTTTTATTT
>AYJT01046710.1:0-11187 GCA_001278415.1 Ocimum tenuiflorum
GGTTAGGTTAAAGGCCCTAATTTTTGGTATATTTTGTGGAATATATAGCTCTAAAAAAGATGATACATTATATTAGTATGAGTAGTACGTATCAAATCATCTCATCAAACATATAATCTCATTTATGTTTTGTATCAAAATCTCTCATTTCGATGTGGATTCAATTCGCTCATATTTCCATTTGTTCTCTTGAAAGTTTGACAAAGTACTCATGGAGCTACGATCAATCCCAACTTTACCATAGTTATAATAAGAAGATTTTTGCAACCTCGTCTTTTGGCCTCTAGGCTCTAACTGTAGCTCGTATTTCACTCTAAATTTCCACATTAATTAATCTGTCCTGTGTAGGGAAGAAATTTCATTTCTATTTTTTAATTTTTTAACGTGCGTTTTTTTTTATGTAATTGGTAAATATTTTAATAAGTTTGATCTTGTGAAGTTGTGTAATTTGATTCTAGAAAAAGGTTGTGTAACCGTTACCGAATTTGGTTGATGGATTAGTTCGGTTGATATTTTTCCCACAATTGATTGCTTTACCAATTCTACCATACGCACATTTGAACACATGTAAATTGCATGCACCACTATGATATTAGATGGGACTATATTAAGTATACACGAGAACATTTTTTTCTTAAAATTAGTGCAAAATGAAAATGTAACGAAGAAATCAAAAAAAAAATGAAACACATAAGATCATCACAACATACAATTTTCTTTAGTTACTCATGACCGCGTAGGCGAATACATTGTGTATATACTAGCTAAGTAGTTTGTTTTACATCTGGGGTTCTTGGCGAAAAACAAAAGAAAAAATTGGGGCCTGTCGAATTTTCGCCACCAAATATTTTTAATTTTTTTGAAATTTTCATGTATAGTGGATAAATATTTTATTGCTTTTGTTTCCTTACTCATTAAAGAATTACATTGAGATTATTTCTATCCTCTTCATATTTGATTCGTTGATTTAATAAAATGACTTATTTCATTACATACACATGTTATTTTAATTATTATTTTTAATATAATACCATCAAATAAAATTTTATACATAATATATACAATTCAAATGTTTTTACGATGACGAATTCATTAAAAGAATAAAATATCTCCATATACATTTTATGTATGCATGAAATAACAAAGTCAAATTAAAAGTAAACAATCGATATACTATAATTAATTTTAGTTTTAAATGTGCCAGATAAATTAAGTTTTGAATGTAAAAATTTAATTACATCTATATATATAAATTAACTACCCGAGTTCTAATATTTAAACATTCGAAATTGAATTTCATAAATCATACTAAAAAGTTCTATTTATGTAAGTTTTAAGCTAAATTCAAACTAAACATTATGAATTGAACGTAAATTTTCAAAATTTAATTTTATAAAATAAATAACTCAATTTTAAATTTAATATAGCAGATAATATAAATATGGAAATTAGATAATGTGAAAAAGAGAAAACAAATGTAAAAGTAAATAATGAATAAAAATACATTTGAAAAAAGAAAACAAGTTCTGCAAATGGAATAATGTCTTAGAAGCGTGTGATTTTAAAGCAATAAATCTCACTTTCTTTTATATTGTGGGCTCCACCATCATCTTCTTCACTTTGAATTCTCTCCCCTCCTACTCTTGTCCCTGAAACTTGAAACACCATTTTTTTAGAAAAATTAAATATTATTACTCAAAGGTCCCGACTAGCAATGGAATTAAGCTAGTTAGAAAAAGACTCCGTCCAAATGATGGCATCATTACATCGAGCAGCAAACTGGGCTAAATAATGAGCAACACTATTAGATTCTCTAAACATATTTGAATAGCCTATGATAAAATCATCCTGTAGGGAAGTTAAAGTATTGGCCAAATAGCTCGGAAAATGTTCAGAATTTGAAACACCACGTTGTAGATCAGTAGCAACTTCAATCAAATCCGTAAAAACAGCCACTGGAACAAGTTTTTGTTGCATGCATCATTCGATACCAAAAACGACTGCAAGAAATTCTGCTTCAATGATACAAACGGGCCTCGAGATTGGTTTAGCATAGGTAGCTCGAAGAATACCTCTATCATCTCGAATAACAATGCCTATCCCATAATAATCATTTTTAATATTAAAACACGCATCAACATCAAGCCTCTATGTACCTGGATTGGGGAGGAAGTAAGATCTAGAGCCTAGAGAAGATGATTTGCATATGTTCGTGATGGCATTGGCCATGGCGTCTTTGAAGCATAACACATAGAGTTCGGCCGAACTTATTAAAGGTTGGGAAATAAGTTCACCGAATTATGCTTACGATTGCATAAGAAGCCCTAAATCATCCATCCCATAACAAGCCAAATTTCATAATCTTCGGATGCAAGGCTCCATTGACGGTTTAAAGCAATTTCTTTGTAGGAGAGATGCTTAAACTGCTTCATCAAGGTCCAATACGAACTAGATTTCCAAAAAGATTTAACATGAGTGCAAAAAAGTAGAGAATGTTCGACAGCACCATTGACAAATTTACACCAATCACATAAATGTGAGGTTCCAATATTTCGAGATTTCAATGATGCAGCGATATAAAGAAGTCCATTAACTGCTTTCCAGACAAAGATTTTAACTTTGGGAGGAATTTTTATTATCCAAATGATCTTATTCCACTCCTCCAAGGTATGTGAAGACATATGAATTGGGGTAGAATAATACCCGATTTCATATAAATAAGCCATCTTGACAGAGTACTTTTCATTGTTGGAGAATCTCCATATTAGTGTATTGTTCATCCCAGTATTGATCTGTACTTTAGCAATATCTTGAACTGTACAAGGCTAAAAACAAAAGATAACTTGGGAATATTCCACCCTTCTTTATCCGAAATAAATTCAGAAATTTTAGATCCAATAACATCTGAAACATCTGTAATTGATATACTTGGTCCATTCGGATGCAAAAAGTGATGTTCAAAAGTAAGAATGTTCTTACCATCACCAATTTTCCAATAACTACCAGTTGTAGCAAGTGGTCGGGCCTCAGCAATGGACTTCCGTAAGAAGGAAAAGTTAGATTTTACAGTTGCCTCCATAAAAATACATGAGGATAATATCTAGCTTTCATTACTCTCTAGCTAGTGAACTTTGATCTTTCCACAGTCGCCACACTTGTCTAGCAAGTAGGGATTTATTGAAGGATTCAAGGTTTCGAAATCTCATTCCTCCCTTGTTTTTAGTACTACAAATATGCTTCCATTTTGTCCAATGGAGTTTTCTTTTATACTCGTAACCTCCCCACCAAAATCTTGCATGCGGTTTATTGATGTCATTAAGTGAAGATTTTGGAAATCTGAAGCAAGTCATTGAATAGGTTGGAATAGCTTGAATGATAGATTTAATCAGAACCTCCCTTTCTCCCATGAATAAAAATTTACTTTCCAGCTATGAAGCTTTTTGAGAACACGATGTGTGTAACCAAATTGCAGCCTTTTGTTTCGCATTGAGATTGTTGGAAGACCAAGATAAACTGAATGCCAATTGCAAGTTTGAACTCCAAGATGTGATTAGATATAACTCTTTAGATCAGGAGTAACCATATGATTGAACGTCAAAGCTGATTTTCCGTAGTTGATTAGTTGACCTAAGGCTGCCGCATAAATATAAGACATACTTTAACACTTTGACTATTGGAGAGTCATTGGCTCAAAAAAATAATTGACTATCATATGCAATAGCAAATGTGAGATTTCAGGCCCTTCTCTCCCAAACCGTATCCCTTTAATATTCCCTTTCCGAACTTCATTATGCAAAAGCAAAGATAAACCTTGAGCACATAGAACAAACAACAAAGGTGAAAGAAGTTCACCTTGTCTTAATCCTCTCCTAGGGAGAACTTTCCCGTTTAACTCAAAAGAACAACGCACTGGAGATATGCATCTCGTAATAAGATTGGTAAATGGTATAGAAAATCCGAATTTATTGAGTAAAGCTTTGATGAAGGACCACTCCACACTCTCAAAAGTTTTGCTCATGTCAAGTTTAAGCTCTGCAAATCTATTAAATTTTCCCCTTTTTTGACGAACCATGTGCATGCATTCGTAACCCATAAGAATTTTATCTGTGATGTGCCGACTAGGGAGAAAAGCACTTTTATTTTGATCAACAATTTCATTCAAAACTAAGTTTAGTCGCCTAACAATGACCTTGGAGACAATCTTGTATACGGTATTACACGAACTGATTGACTAGAAATCTTTCATATTGATCTCTTTTGTAACTTTCGGAATTAGAGCAATTAAAGTATTATTCAAAGATGAAAGATTTGTACCTTTATTTAGCACATTAAGAACTTCGCTAGTAACCACCTCCACGATGATCGGCCATAGAGATTGACCAAGCACGCTGTTTAGTCTAGGCGCTTTAGATGGGTGCATGAAAAAGATTACCTTAATAACTTCATCCTTGGTGTATTCTCCCATAAGTATCTCTTAAGCAGAACTAGTAATGATATTAGTGATGGTGTTGGTGACTGCGAACATTTTTGGTTGAATTGGATTAGAACTTGTGAAGAGCTCTTGGAAGTAATTCTCAATTACAGCAGCTTTCTCGGTTTCTTCTGAGACTAATAATCCAAGGTCGTTTTCAAGTTTTGCAACAACATTACGTTGTTTTCTCCCAATAGCATGTGCACGAAAACATTTTGGGTTTCGATCTCCAAGGGCTAACCAACTTGCTCGAGCTCTAGCTTTCTAATGTGCTTCTTCATAATTAAGGAGTTTCTCCATTCTAGCATCAATTGACTGAAGTCTTTGTGAATGAATTTTTCTGACCTAACTAGTTCAAAAGATGAGATCATTCTTCTCTAAGTTTCTTGATTTTTTAGGGAGCTGATCAAATCGAGTACCTGTCATTTGCTAAAGGAAAACCTTACAATAGTTGGATCTCTCTATCCAGTTGGAGTGATCATCCGTACTCTCCTCGTTGGAAATAAAGTTTGGTAGGAATTGTTCGTCCATGAGCCATTTTTCCTCAAAATGAAAATGTCTGCTCCCTATCTGGGTTGTCAATCTAAGTTTATTATTATAATCAAGAAGAATAGCTTTGTGATCAGAACCATACCAGTCAAGAATTTAACAACCTCAGCTCCATGTAAACTTTTCCAAGGAAGATTAGCTAGAAAACGATCAAAAATAATATGAGTGTTGTGATTTCCTTGTCGCATGTTCTCCTATGTCCAAGTCTTTTTTTGTTAATGGTATTCCAAATAAGTTAGAATTCGTTGTGGCTTCTCTCAAGGCCCTCGTTTGAGATGAAGGACTAGGCTTACCGCCGCATTGCTTTCTTTAAAGAAAATTTCATTGAAGTCTCCACAACAATCCATTCTAAGTCGGGTGTTCTTTCTTGGTTTGCTAGTCTCCGTAAAAGTTCCCATGAGAATCTTCTATCGTTGTGTTTAGGATTGCCATAGAAACCAGTGAACCGCAGTGGCTTTATCAAAAGATATCAAACAGTCAATGTGACCAGATGAATAGGACTTAATATCAACAGCGATCATATTGCTCCACAAAAGAATCAAACCCCCACTATGACCAACCGCATCAACGACAAAACATCCTTCAAAATTCAGAATGGATTTCCAATTGGCATGACGTTTTGATGATAACTTGGTTTCACAAATGAAAGCCAAATATGGAAAAATGTCGGCTAGGAGCCGACGAAATTCATGGAATGCTCGGGGGTTCCCCAGTCCACAAGCATTCCACACTAAAATTTCCATTGGGCTTGGCGGGTTGCTCAAAAACCTCCGTCGTTTTTGCCATCTCTTCAGTAGGTTTCAGTTTTTAGTTGACTACATATATGTCATCCCCTCAGCTATTGGTGGTGCATTTCGCTTCTGGGAGATATGTGGCTGCTCAGTGTTGGGGAGCTAGATACAATCAAATGAAGTGATAGTAGTATTAGAACCCACCGTTGTTCAAGGTTCTTGGGCCCTCATTCTCTTTTTCCATTTCCTCATAGTTGGTTTAGGATCTTTGTGAGCATTATTGATTGAGGTTGTTAGGGGATCGGCCACCTCAGCCACCATTGGGAGTATTTGAGAGTCCTCTTGTGTGTGATTGATGTGTAAGACACTACCTTCGTGTTGCTCATCGAAGCAGTAGAAGGTATGGAGAGGTGTGATATTTCTTCTAGTTTTCTTATTCTATTAAAGGCAATGGTCTCTGAACATCTTCAATTTTAGTGCTAGCAGATTTTCCTTGAAAACTAATGTATGCTAGTTGGGTCTGCTAGGATTCGTGGATCTTTTTAGCTCTGTTGGGCGCCTACTATGTATATTTCTACCAGTAGAAGTATCAGGGCGACTGACTTTCATCCAAATACCATATTCCAGATTCTCTTTGTTGATGTTAGGATGCTTACATTCCCGAACAACATGTCTCAGGCAGCCACATGCAAAACAAAAGTTTGGTAGTCGTTCATATCGTAGGATAACTAGGTCGGTAGTATCTGTTTCTGTCAATTGCATTGAGATACAACACTGAAGAGGCTTTGTAATTGGTCGGATAACACGAACTCTTGCAAATTTACCCATGCACGAACCATCATTCCCCATATCCACATCTATGATTGATCCTACACATTCTCTAAGCGCATGCAAATTGCAAGGAGATTATCAAAGTCCTCCTCATTAATACTCTTACCATGTGAAGACTCCTTAAATGCCATTAATGAGTTAAAAAAAGTTGCCAAGGTCCTTCATTAATCACTTTTGACTTATTAGCAAGAAAGCCAAATTCCATCATGAAAATATTTTCGCCCACAATTTCTAGTGCAACGGAACCTTGCAACTGTAATATTTTTGGTACTTTTGCAAGGAGAGTTTCACGATTTACCAGCTTAGATGAAAAAACTTTACCTAGAAGACATCTTGCCAATTTTGTTTCACCATCGGCAATTATTTTAGTAGAAAACCGGTGAGGTGTTGATTTTGCTTCGTTGGACAAGGCCAATTTGTTAACCAGTTGTAAGAGTTCCTCAGAATCCATGAATTTTTACAAGTTGAGGAAAAACAACAACCAGAATGATTGTGAAAATTTCTCACGCAATTGGAGAAGAGAGAACTCTACACCGGCATTGTCGCTTAATTGAGTATGTCTGTTAATTGATTCATCAGGGATGTACAAACGAACCACCATTCTCATAGAGGCTGCCGATGAATTAAGGCGGTGGAAAAAGTGGCTGCTCTCATCCCGGGCCCTTAGCTGTCGGCGAGGTTCGGAAACAGAGAAACATGGGGCGACTCGTTGCAATGTATCGGTCAATCGATTCGTGGGGGATGAAGAAACTCCACACTGGAGTGGGTGGAACGGCTATTCTCACGGAGGCCACCAGATGAGTTAAGGCGGTGGAGAAATTGGTTGCTCTCACCGAGAGCCCTAATTTAAAAGAGTCGCGGGAGAAAGGAAGAAGGTCATACCGTTAAAATGGCCTTAAGTTTTCATCTTTTCTTTTTTCTTTTACATAGTTACTCATATTCGTTACTTTTAGATCGAATGTCAAGAAAATTTTTCAACACGTATCTACAAAACTATGGTACAAAAGTTGAGGGCTCCGACAGTAGCACCTCCGGCACTCCTTCAGGGCCGGCACTAATAATGAATTATGAATTTGGTCCCATAAGACATAATTTCATTTTATTTTGATCCCAAAAGATATACTTTTAGTTTTAATTTTAAAAAAAAGTTGCAATTTTTGGTTCTAATTAATGGATCGCTAACATCAATCGTGTGCTTATATTATCTTATATTTGGATTACATTGTTGTAAATGATTTATAGAATTGCAATAAGAAAAAAATCAAAATAGTTTTTAGATTAAAATTGCAAAAATATTCTTGATAAAATATTTGTCGATGGGATTAAAATGAAAGTATGAGACTAAAAGAAAATTTGTCTCTCGCAATTGTGTCTAACGCTTCCGCATCATCATCACTATTATACATCTCTGATTTGGGATCATCAACACCAGAATGAGATTCTTAATATTGTATTTAATTAAGTAAAAATGAATAAATCATAAAATGTAAAGGAAAGTGAGAGAACAAGTTGTGCAGTAGCCCAAATACTCTATAAAGCTCTCTCTCTCTCTCTCTCTCTCTCTCTCTCTCTCTCCATTATCTCAAATTGCTTCACTTCAAAAGGGAAATTTGATGAGCCATTTGGTCCTTTACGTATCTTTAGCATATGCATGCCACACATACATATTATGTGTAGGAGTTAAGTCATACTTTATGCGTATGTAGTAGTTAATTCTTTTCAAATATTTAATTTTATTGTGAAATGTCGATCGAGCACACTTCAGTTGAAGATCTTAAGCGTAACAATTCAGTATTGAATATTGATTATAGAGAAGAAAGAACAAAGAACACGTGGTAATAAATAGTTCTAATAGTTGTATCCTAAAAAATATCAAAATTATATAATTTCATCTCAAACTTTGATTGTGCTGTATTATTTAATCCGCGGGGCGGAAATAATACTTTAAATTTGCGGTGATCATATTTGTGATGTGATATTTATTTTATGTTTTATTTTGTAGTACTACTCGATTAGATGATTGCCTTTGTGTTTTGATATCAATATTCAAAAGTTTGATGTTTGTGGGCTGTCGGTCACTCCATTTACATGACTGACCGTTGATTCCAATATATTTGTCCTCTTTTCTTTTTTTTTTCCTTTTGAGAGCGAGAGAGAGTCCGCCGTTAATGCCCAACCAAAATATTTGCATTTGTATCCTAGATATATATATCTCTCATTTATTTGTACCACTTCAAGATTTTATTTTCTAAAATTGTTTCTTCAAAAAATAAAAAGAAGAAGAAGGCTGTTTCTTACTTCAGTTAATTACGGTTTCTTACACTGAACTTATATACAGTTAATGTGGCACTTTATGTCAACACAGGAAAGTCAACTGTTTAGAAGAAAATGAAAAAAAATATACGAAAGTCAATATTAAGAATCATATGAGAAGAGAATTTGAAGAAAGTGTATATGTAAAAGTCGTTTAATGGATAAATTTAAATAAATGATACTCTAAGTGTTGCCCTTTCGAGATACTTTAACGGTGGGCACTTATGTTTAAAGATTTTTTCGTGAGACAAATCCAGCTAAGGTTTGATAAATATTCTCCTCCCTTGATTCATAAAAAAGGGGGGTTAATCAGGTGTTTCAAGATCTCGATTCTCATGCTCTCCTGTATTAAGACATATTTCATTTGGTATATAACTATCATGGAAAAATTACGGGGCCTCTTTATATTTTCTAAAAATACAAGAAATTCTATTTATCTTTATTGTTTACCCAAATATCCGAGCAAACCACTTTCTTCATGGTATAATGCACTTTTGATTTTTTCTGTCGAGGATCATTGATAAAGGATTGTTACTATTTTAAAAATTAAATGATTATTGCAGAAGTTGGACTTGGAAGGGGTTTATTTCATCGTTTATAAAAAAATGGACTAATAAAAAAGTACTAATGAGGGGTAGTGTATTTATATCAAAACTAAGTAGCTTGGGAGTTTGGGTTAAAGATGATTTCCTGATGGGTCTATTTCACTCTTTTTCTCTTATTGTTTTGATAATAAACAAATAATTTTATAAAATAAAAATAACTTATCTACTCCTTGATACAGAAGATCTAAAAATTTAAGGCACCTATTTACACATTGAATTAAACATGAAATGTATTTGACCATAATTTCTCTCTGTATTAAATAATGAAATAATTAAAAGTCGTCCGCTACCAACTTGGAATGCTGCGAAGCCCCATGATGTTTAGCAAATAATATTTAATTTTCAGCCAACTAACAAAATTTATTCATTTTTCTGTGCATCCATACTAAATACTTAAACAGCTCAATAATCTTCTGTGTATACATACCTACATAATTCTCGAGGTGATGAAAACTCTTGTATAAACGAAATTTAGGGTATTCAATTTTTTTTAGTTTTTTTCCCAAAGTATACCAATTTGTAGTTATGATATTTACACAGGATCATATTCTATAAAATTAGATTACCTTTCAAAATAAATAAAATAAAATCAGATTGGACGTAAAAGTCGATGCAAAAGCTTACACGTAAATTACAATATCTAAACGAATCAATTTCCATCAATACTAATTACTAAACAACGTCGTGTATTTAAAGTTATTATAGTTTAAAGTTCCTGTGCTCCAAACTTAAAATTTGTAAATGTGCTAAATTTTTTAAAAAAGTACAAAATTCGTATATTTTTAGAACAACTACCCCGTAGTTTTATGGTCTGTCTTTATTTCTTCATTTTCGGAGAGGAGAGTTTTCTGGGTGTAGATTCATAGTTACACTTTTGTGTTGCCTATTAAATTTTTATTATGTTTTAGTTATAATTTTAAAGATAATGCTCCCCTTTTCTTTTATTGAGAGAGTTGTACCATTTGCATCTTTGTAAACCAAAGCTTAATTATATATGTTCAAATTATTCACTAAATCTTTAATTAATAGCCTGTTGCATTCAGTGGCAGACGTAGAAGTAGAGTATCAAGGGGGCTCCAAATTGAATATTACATTTGAGAGATTTCTTATTCGTTGTGGGACTCAAACAACTTAAATATCACTACAAATTTCACATAAAATTTTCGATCAAATACCCCTATTAAAAGAATTCTTGTTTCGCCGTGGGGTTAGCCAACCCCGTAAGCCCAAGTGCAGGGTCGCGGCTGGTTTCATTTGTGTGGATTAAATACATGTAAATTGATGATGAACCAAAAAAGTCAAAGTTGCACAACCTAACCATCTGTGTTGAATTTTTGTGTGTATAATATATAATAATATTCCAACCGTAATGCATCTGGACATTAAAACAACTTTCTCATCGACATGCATTATGCTTATTTTTGAAAATGTATCAACATTGTTTGCAAATGAAACATATCTTATAATGCATGTTATCATAGATATCCATTGCATCAATTAACTGTGAATAAATTTGAAAATTAAATAATGATTTCGATGAAGGAAAAGAATGAGATAATTATTTAATGGAGAATTATCAATTTAGGACTCAAAAGATGATTTATTTGTCGATTCAGGACCAGAAAGATTAATTATTAATACAGGACCTAAAATATCACCAAAATTCTTGATTTAGGACCCAAAAGTT
>AYJT01046717.1:0-12316 GCA_001278415.1 Ocimum tenuiflorum
ATGATATTGATGCTAACATCCTTTTTACACTTCGTAGTATTAAGCCACTGGAGTGATGACGGAATTAGAGCAGCAGTTGGCCGGGAATTGAGCAAGAGCAAAGGTCAGTGACTCAATTTCCAACTAGTTCACTACGAACAATCTGAGCATTTTTTTAGGATGATTCTAACTAACGGAAACGGGTAGGATCACTCTTGTTATGATAAGGATTGAATACATATATTGGGCTCTGATTTTAGTTGAGTGTGTTGGGAGAAATTGAAGAAAAACCAAATAACTTAACATTATGATATCATAGTTGGTAACAGATTTTGCAGCACTAATTCCTCGACTTAAAGCCAACAAAACCGTCTGATTCTTGCTCCTATACACATTATGTACTGCCTAGTATGTGTATGTGTATGTGTGGTTTTACAGCATATGATGGTGATTAGGGTTGCTAAAAATGGGTAAGAATCATCCCATGCATGGTTTTACTGCCTAGTATTCTGATATCGTAGTGTAAGTACATTGTAGCTTGGTGGTCAGGAATATTGTCAGTTACATAGGAGTTAAATTCCCATAACTTGCATTTTGTTTTATTTTAGAACTTACGAAGGATTGAACAAGTTCCAGTAGATGAAAACGTGACCAAAAACTAACTGGTTGCAATGGGAATCACATACGAACCACGTGTGAATTTGAACATTAAACATGACGCATTGTGTATTTTAATAAAAAAGTTCATCCTAATGCACGAACGGCTCATACATGGAAGCTTAATCACAGTTTGTGTAGTTGTAAATATAATTATTCTATTTATTATTATAAACTAAAAAATGTGTTCTTAATTGCACAATTAAGTGTAATACTACTACACAATCAACTTGCTAGTTTGGTGGTATCTATTGCTAGATATTTCCCTAAGCATCCTAGATTTAAGATCTAATCAGATTTACTTATTCATATCCATGCGGGATGAGAATGAAATTGGGGTGACTGCTGGATCTAGTCCTATTCTCACACAATTATTGTTATCATTACGAAAGTTTTAGAATCATGATTTGATTAGTAAATAGGATCGATTTTAAGTGACTATGATTTATATTTTCACATAATGAAAATGTTAAAGGATTGAGAGAACTAAATACTGGGTCAATCTAAGATCGAGGTGGGTTTTCTTAACTTGAAAATGTGCTTTCAAATTATTTACGAAAATGCTAACATGAGAAATATGTTTTGTTTGCGAATTGATTGATCATGCCTAAATTATTTTATGAATTCCTATTTGTCCTCTGAGCTGGGAAATATGGCCAGAGAATTTATATGAAATCTCTACCGGGGAATACGGCCAGAGCCTTGTGCATAGCATGTATGTGAAGGTTTTTGTAAACGATCGAATCTCGATGGTAATTAAATGCCGAGATTAGTGCAATGTGGTATCAGACTTGGTAGGAGCATGTCCTATCAAATAGGCTGATTACCATGGCTGTGGAAGTAGGCCTGCTTCCTGGTCACTAAATGTAAAACACATAGTGAATTCATGATATAATTGACTGCGCAGTCGCCTGAAAATGTTTTAGTTCATATGGGTTGATTTTACAGTAAAACTCCATATGTTAATGTAATTTATCTAGCTTGACAATCTCTTAAATACTTTTGGCTATGTGTTCACTGAGTACGTTGTACTCAGCCCTGTATGTGTTTCCAAACATGCAGGTTGAGCAGGTGGCGTGGATGGAGTGGTGCTGAGATATAATAATAAATAAAATGCAGGTTGCATATCTTTATATATGCTTCATCGTTGAGTTCAGTGTTGCGTTGTACTCTGATATTCCGGTCTTTTAGTTGTAAATTATATGCTCTCATTGTATGAGTGTTTAATCTCTGTTAATGTTCTTATAAATAAATTATCGATAGTTGGAAATTTTGCTTGATTTGCTTCTTTGCACCATTCCTCGTCCATCCCGGTAGACCGATTACTCTCTTAGGAGGTCGGGGCGTGACACTTTGTTACAACAGACATGCACGCTAGCTCCAGTATCCACATATTATTCCCTTGGATTGTTGATGTGGAGTACTTCAGAGATGATTGCAACCAGATCATCCTCCCAGTTTTCGACTTGGCTATGTCATTCAAAATGTGCAACTTGCATCCCCTTGCCTTTTTCATTCTTTGGCTTTCTGCACTCATTGGCTTTGTGCCCAATTTTGCCACAATTGTGACAAGCTCCAGTAAAATTGGCTTGTTGTAAGGCTTTTTCCCAGTTTGAGCCTTTTTTTGCTTTGATGGACCGCCACGTTGCTCCATCAAATTGGCCTTTGAGTCAAACGACATCGGTCTTTGATCAACCTTTCTATTGTCTTCCTCAGTTCTGAGTCTGACAATCAAATCCTCGAAGGACATTGCCTTTTGTTTGTGCTTCAAGTAGCTCTTGAAGTCTTTTCACGAATGTGGCAACTTTTCAATTACAGTCGCAACCATGAAAGCATCGCGAAGAACCATCATCTCGGCGTAAACATTGTGAACAATGAGTTGGAACTCTTACACTTGTTCCACCACTGACTATCCGTCTACCATTTGGTATGATAGGTACTTGGCTACGGTGTACTTCTTAGTACTCGCATTCTCAGTTTTATACTTCTTTGCGAGTTGCTCCCACAACTCCTTAGAAGTCTTAATACCACAATAAATGTTGTTCAAAGTGTCAGTCATACAGTTAAGAATAAAACTACGACAAAGGAAATCTCATTGTATCAATTGATAGTAGGCGATTCGTTTTTGTGTGTCAGGTTCGTTCTCAACAATAACTGGTTTGTCATCTTGCAGGTATCTAGCAAGCCCCAAGGTAGTTAGGTAGAATTGCATCTTCTATTGCCAAGTATGGAAGTTGTTTCCGTCGAATTTGAAGAGCGGCAACACTCATTAGAAAGGATCTCACTGCAGCAGTCATCGCAGTCAAGTCGGCATTTGGTAGGGCTTCTGCAACGTTGAATGTATCCATCAGGTCGGTTGGAGTTGGAGTTGGAGTTGTGTTGTTGGGAGTGTTCGTCTGATCGGCCATCCTTAAAAAACAACAGAAATATTGTTTTGCGACTGTTTGTTAGAAGTGAGAGCGGCAAAAGCCACCTAATAATAACAACTCAAGAAATAGATTTATTGTAGAAAAAAAATTACAACTCAACTAATGAATACAGTAGAGAGATTCGAACCCTATTGCAGAATTAAAGAATAAATAATTCTATGAAAATAAAAATTACAATATTATGAAAATCGAACTGCAATGTTGTTGAATCGAGTCGAGGAGACTTCTGCTTGCAAAATAATATTCGTCCGGTAATGCTCTCGGTTGATGCGAATTTACCCCTAAAGGTAAAACAATTTGGACTCCTCTGTAGCAACACCGTAAACAAAGAAGTATCGGCGAACGGAACGAAAGCAGAGATGCTGGGATATGATTTTTGGATGCGAAAACATGCAGAGAATTTTTGTGTAGAAAATATGAAGGGGTCGAAATTTATGAATGAATTCGACCATGTATGTACCCCTATTTATAGTCGACTTTTCCCACTCCGTATCGGATATTGGAATCTCTATCGGATATACTAAATATCCGAAAAATAATATACACATATATCTTGTGTGTGAACACATCCGATATATCTTAACGGATGATGATACATGTATATCATGTAGGAGAGAAATTTTTAATGGATAATCATATCCTAGTTAGATTAGGATAAATCCAAAAGAATAATTTTTCACTCATCGAAATTTCAACACAAATCAATAAAGATTAGACATATATTATGAAATGAAGATTAGACATATAAATAATAAATTTACCCCTGGTTTAAGTAAAGTCAAATGAATTAGAGAATGGACTATCGCCATATAAAGATTTAACTTTGTGGGCAAACCGAGTTGTACGCACTGTGGCTGGCCGAACATTCGTTCCAAAATTATTTTTGATCTTCACAAATATTCTAGTAAACAAACAGCAAAAAAGTAATATAGAAATTAAAAAAAAAGCTCGAGCCTCGGAAAAAATCAAAAAAAATATAAACTTCGAGTATATCGTTATACCTTTATCATGACATTTTCTAAGAAAGTGACATATATCTTTACAGCATTAAATTCAAATACCATCATAGAAGATGTTTCTGGACTAGGTCAACCCCCATGTCAAGTTACTCGTAACGTACAAAAATATATAATGTGATGTCTTTCTTAACATTATTTCCTTTTTCTTGGTTTATTCTTAAAGTTTGTGGTTTATAGTGACTTACCAAAAGTAAATTACATTTTCGATCTCATTTTATTTTGGTCCCAAGGATTTATTTTTGATCTCGCGCTTATATTTTTTGTATCATCGAAAAAAATTTCATCAAATATTATATTTTTGCACTTTTAATCTAAAAAATACTTTTGCATTTTTATTCAAATTTATAAATCATATACATCATTATACACCATATTTAAGAAAAATGAGCAAATAAGCACATAACTTATATTAGTGATTATTAATTTTGGCACTGAAATTTCAATTTATGAGATTGGAACTAAAAGTAAATTTATAGGACCGTATCCTATGAAATCATAAATACAATTCCCTCGACTTATGACATGTCTAATTGTGTCTCTTCCTATCTTAAAATATTGATATAATATTTTTATCAAGATTTATTAATAAAAAATATTTTTAAGGAGGAAAATGCATTTTCAATCTCATGCTAAAAAAAAAGACAAAAATTTTCGTTTTTTGATTGGCTGAACAAGAAACTTTGAGATTGGTAAATGAAAGACCAAAAATAAAAGAAGAAAAGAAGAATTCCATTTTAAAATAGAATTCTATTTATTCAATTTTTAAGTTATAATCAATTCCATAAATTCCTCTGATCAATAATTTGATGAATCCGTGATCAATTAGATGGTCATCGTGAAATACTATTTTGTCTGCTAAGCATGTGATTGGTTGGCAGTTAAATGGTCTTGACAACTAGACCTTTTTATAGGATATTTATGAGTTTAGGATTTTAACGATGGACTTGAAATTTATTTGGGGATATTAAAATAATAAGCTCAAATTTTCTTTCAAAAATATTTACTTTAAATATAGCTAATTTATATAATATAAAGTATAAATTAATTAGTTAATATATTTTTATCAAATATTTTATATGATTATTATTATGTTCTCTCATATAAATTTTATGGTAATAAATAATTTTACTTGTTTAATAACAACTTAGTATTAACAACGTGTACATAGGGGCGTAAATGAACAGAGCTACTCGGGACCGATTCGGATCTCGTCTCAAAAGAAGTTTGTTCGAAATTCGATCGTTTAATAAACGAACCGAGCTCAAGCCTTGAACCAAGCTCGATAATTTTCACGATCCGAGCTCAATCTTTTAGGTGTTCTGTTGGTCAGGCTCGCAAATATATTCGAGCTCGAGCTTGAGAACTTGATGTCCCACATCGGCGAAAAACAAAAAATATGCAGACATGGTCTCTATAAATATTGGTGAATTGTGAATATTTATGTTGTCAATCTCGAACACGAGCTCGAGCTCGAACTCAAGCCGAACAGCTCACGAGCTTGAAAAAAAATTTAAGCGTATTCGAACCGAGCTCGAACTCGGTTGAAATGTAACGAGTCGAGCTCGAACACCCAACTACGTTGGCTCGGTTCGATTACATTCCTACGTATAGATGTTGCACGTTGGCCCCGGTGACCAACTAGAAAAAAAAAATGAAAACTAAAGACTCGGATTTTTATTATTATTTTTTTGGAATCCAGATTAAAAATTTCAATCATTCAAACTTTAAATAAGATGTTTGGGTCTTATAAAACCGGCATGAATAATTTGTGTATCTTCCAAATGATAAATATAAAAAGAGAGATTTAATTCATTTTTATAGACGCAGTTTACGCGTAGTCACATGATGACAATTAATTTGACCATGATTTATTCCATTGATCCTCGCATAATTATTAAAAGTTGTTCGTTCCCCAATCAATGAAAGTTGTTTTACTCTTGCCATCAATTAATTTAGCTTCGGTTGTAAGCTAAAGTTCATGCACGGGTCCACTCTTTACTTTATTCATCATTTCTTGAAAAAGATACTATAAAGAATATATACAGCAACATGAATATATTTATCACTCACTTTTATTTTTATTTCAAATTATATACATACGCTCCTTAAGAATCAAGATGGAATTTACAACATGTGAAAATTACAAGAAAAAACAGAAATTAGATGAGAAGTATATCTTTTGTTATCAATTATCCATACAAAGAATGGGGAAGGGGTAGTTATTCTCATGTTTACAACGGTTTCCACTATGCAATTAGTGGGCTTCCGAGTAACTGATTTCGGCCTCGGTTGGGCTTTTGATCTGTGTTGGGTCATTCAATAATTATTTGATGGATTTTGGACCGCACTTTGGCCTTCGAATAAACCCCTAAACGATATTTTTTCCCAAATTCAAAAATACAAAAATATCGCCATCATTTTATGAATTTTGACCCACGAAAGTATGTTGAGTACAGTAATTATGTCGTTCGATACAATATGCATTTTTCAGTAAAAATATGATCTGCATCGTCAAAACATAATAGATGATCACATAAAGAATATTTGCAATCCCTAATTGAGGAGACAAAGTAGAAAGTGTTTGGACTTGCAAAAAATGGAAAGTGCTTGAAGAGATTAAAGAAAGATAGAACAATGTCAACTATTTAAAGGGAAAGTAGTAAAAAACAATCTAAATATGCGAAATTTTTCTAGATATACTATAAATTAGCCAAAAGTTTATATAAGTGTATAAAGTATTCCAATTTATTTTATATAAATGTATAAGTGATGAATTTTAAAATAGCCATAAAACTGCACAACTAACTTTTTAAATTAATTATTAAATTGGCGGAAAACCATCCGTCGAAACATGCAAAATCACGCAATTTTGCGCTGTTTAAATTAATTTAAATTGGGCAAAACCATCCAGTAAAACCGCATGGTTTGTAAAAGAAAAATACATTTTTGACCGACTATCTGAAAGTAAGGATACAAATGTCAATTTAGTTGTAGTGAATGTTTTTAGAAATGTTGCTATTTTAGCTTTTGCTATAGCAAGAGTGACTATTTTAAAATTTCTCTCTTATTTAAATATAGGATGCTTTCTTTTTCTTGGTTCGTAGAAGTTGATTAGACATGTTGCATTTTCACATTAAATAGAATCTCTAACATCACAAACGTAGAATAATATGGAAACATAGCGTGTGAGTCCATCTTCCAGTTTAGAGAAAAAGAAGTCATTCTAGATTTGAGATGTTTTTTTGTCATTTTTATATATAAAATTTTAGATAATTTATATGAAATTAGTGCACATAGTACAGAATGTATTGATATTTTCCCCTAATGTAATTTAATTATGCACGCTAAAAGCAAAGAAAAAACAAGATTCAGTCTCAATGTAACATCAACTTGTTAGCTAGTTCGTCAATAACTTCATTTCTAAGCATTTGAACAATCCCGTAAGTTAAAGCTAATATATTCTCTTTTGGGGTTTATATTTTTCATGTTGTGGACGGCGGCCACTTTATAATTTTAAGCTAACAAATATGATTTATATCATCGGTATAGTAAGAGTATTTATTCATGTAGATTAAATTCTTACCATTTTGATTTGTTAACGATCTGATTCGATAAGGTTGAACCTTGTAACCAACTTCTTAATGATTGAATCATTATCATATTGTTCCACTAAAAATCAAATATTAATGATCATGACACACTAAGAATCAAATCGGGTCAATTTCATGTTGTTAAGGTGGCATTTGAAATGAACATGAATAAAATTACTAACCTGAAGTAAAAAAGTAATATATTTTTTTTGGTGCAATAACCCCATAAGATAAATACTTGTTAAACAATTCTAATGGAACTTAATAACTAATTTCGCATATTTGACCTAATCCATTTCCCACATATTTGGAAATATCTTAGCGGATGAATCCAAACCAAATAATGATAATTTTATTCTAGAGATACTCATATTCAATTTGAATTTAACAAATTAGCATAGTATTTATAAAATTAAATTGAAATATAAAAATTAAAATTGGAGATATATATAACACAAAGATATAAGGAAAATTAAAATAGTATGAGGTCGAAATTATAATTGGTCCATATTCGAAAATGAGCCAAATTAGAGTTTGAAGTGCGCCAAATTTTGAAGCCGAGTCACAGTTTGACGTAGAATTTATAGATGATTTAACTAAATTTTATCCTCTCAAATATTTCAATAGACAATTAATAACTTCATTTTAAAAAAAATAAAAGAATTCCAGCTATACAAATTTTCTGTTGGGCTCAACTCCGTTAAAAAGAATAATTAAATTCCTTATTATTCCCTCCTCTCCTACACTATTACTCTAGCACAGTTTCACTTTCACAGCAGCTCTCTTTTCTCTCTCTCTAAAAAGTTTCAAACATGCAGAGGCAATCGCTGGGTTCGCCATCGTCAAAGCTTGCAAAAGATGAGCATCTCCACTCCCAGTTATCGTCATCTTCATCTTCTGCTTCTTACGGTCAAATATGCAGCGCAAAAGAAGAAGAGGAAGCAGAGCTGATTAAGAAGCTCAACCCCAAATCCACTCCGCCTCAAACCTTCATCCACCTCATCCCCATTCTCACTCTCCTCTGCTTCCTCATTCTCTATCTCTCCTCCCACGACCCCTCTCTCGCCGGTACTTTTCAATTCTCGCTCTCTCCTTTTTCTGTTTCCTTTTCATTTTCATCAAATTCGTTTCTGTTCCTGTTTTCGAGGTTCAGATTTCGCCGACTCCAATGGCGTCGAGCCTCTTTCCAAAATTAACGGTAAACATTCGGATTTCCCTATGTTATCGAGAATCGATTCGGTTTATTTTATTTATTTAATTATTTATGTAGAGTCGCGTAAAAATCATATCTCCGAATTGAATCGGATATTGGAGATTGGAAAAGGCGATTTGTTAGCCGTGCGGAGCTTGAAGAACTTGAAGCAGGAGTCAATCGCCGCCGAACATCGGCGGCGCCACCGCAAAATGGGCCAATTTTAGGTCTCGCTCTCTCTCTCGACATAATTAATTCACAATTTTTGGCGTGTTTGTTTAATTTGCTCATGGCTCCATCCATCTGTGGGAATTGTGTCGGTGGGAATTGGCTGTTCTCAATTTCTGATATTTTAATTTTAATTTTTTATAATGTGAATTTTGGATGGTGATTATAACTGCTTGTACACGTGTATTTTCGTGTCTCTCTAAAATAATACAGGTGTATATCATTGAGAGCAACTTATATGTGAAAAGACAAGAGAAAGTGATTATATACAATCTTTTATCTGGATTGTTGTATTTTCTTTGGGATTTGATCGATGATTATTTATGTTTCATGACCATTTTATTAATTACGCATTATGGCAGCATTATATATTACCCTATAGACCTACTTTATGTGCGACATACTCCATAAATTTAAGTGCTTAATCAATGTAATTTCTTTTACTTTTTAGAATAACTTAATTTAACACGTAGAGTTTCGATAGCTATTTGGTAGTTACATAAAATTGTTTCTTTCTGAAAAAATATCTTGGTTTCTCACATTTCTAATTTTTAATAAGGTCAATTCTTGTCAGATTTTTATGTTCTGTCAATTTTATGTCAACGGACTAAATAATATGTCACATAATCGATTAAATTCAAATAATTTTTCATGCGGTTTTTGACCTTCCTCATAATTACTCACACACAACTTGTAATATATTGTTTGATAAGTTTTGGAGTTATAACAAATTTTTTTTATGTCATAATATGGGTATCTAAACATTTCAAAATTAATAGAAAATGATACGCACATATGATCCGATCCTTTTGAATTTGATACATTTTACTAGGTTAAAATTACATTGAAATTATAACTCGGGCATGAAATTGTTTTCAAGTTGAAAATGCACGCTATTAGTATTAAAACAGATAAGGTGGTGGGAGTATTTAATATTTGATTAAAAAGCATATGACATCATTTTCATAATAAATGAATTTGTAGATATTAGATTGAAGACATAAGAAGCATTTGATTGGGCGCGGGGTTACTGAAAATGGAAAACAGCTGGAATATGACCGTTACTCAGCACCCCCTCGTGGTGCGGTTGGAATCTGCCAGCTGCTAATATAAATACAAAAAATTAATGTTGTTAATAGCGGTTCCAACCCCAAAATTTTTCACTTCACAAATTTTGCCCCCTCATTTTTTCGAAATTCAATATTTGAAATGTCAAATATATTTCCCGTGACATCCTCGCTCCCGCTACCATCATCCTTTTGAATGCCACCAACAACAAAATTGACCACGCCCACTCTTGGCTAAGTTCTTTGGGCGGGATTTTCTCGATACCACTTCTCTTGC
Organism: Ocimum tenuiflorum; assembly: GCA_001278415.1. Classification (NCBI taxonomy): domain Eukaryota; kingdom Viridiplantae; phylum Streptophyta; class Magnoliopsida; order Lamiales; family Lamiaceae; genus Ocimum; species Ocimum tenuiflorum. The sequence goes on from AYJT01046717.1 coordinate 10,439, forward strand.
CAATCGATCCGTAAGACAGCTTCGCCGACAAGTAATGCCTAGAGATCCCGACTATAAGAACGGTTCTCTCCACGAGTTTGAAAGTACCATTCTTGAGGTGCATCGCCAACACAAGAGAATAAGCCAATTTTGTATGTATACTGATTAATTGAATTAGGGACCTTCGGCTAGCATAAGTGGCAGACCTAAAAAATTAAAATCAGAGGTGCAGAATTTATAAATGAAGAGATTAATATGAAATGGAGTACAATTATGTGTATATATTCCTAAAAATTTGCAATTATATATACAGAATTATGAGTAGCAATGTAGCATGCTTCTTTCAACGCCTTAAGCTTAACAATGTGATATGTGATGCTCATCATCAAGACCAATAATCATGCGTCAAACAAGAGTTGGCCTCCGCAATTCAATTAAAAGTCAAGTTGAAAGTTTTTTTGTTTATGTTTTCTTAATATATTTGAACTCGGAATTGTGATTTACACTATCAAAAGATTTAAATATGAGTTATGAAATTTATTTTTATTTCTGTATAGATTAAATAATATAAATTTAATCTATAAATTACTTGTCAATTGTGATCAATATTTCAGTAATAAGGGAATTTTACCTAAGTTTAATCCGTTATAATATTTTACCCTAAAGTTTACTTCTGTCAAATAGAAACAATGCCACAGAGGCCCAAACGGTATTAAAAATGACTGGAGTCGACCGTTGACTCGTGAATTTGCGTATTGCTTCATACATACTAGGAAATAAATGACGTCATTTTTGAATGGGAGAATAAAAGTAATAAATCGCAATTCACATTTTGATTCCTCAAACAGGCAAACCCTGATTCACAAATTTGATTCCACAACAACAAATTGGTAAGTTGTCTAAAAACTGAATTATTCCACCAAATGTTAAACGAATTCTTTTAACAAAATCCAAACGAATGTCCAGTGACAAACACTCATGTAAAATATTCTCCAATGAGAGAAATTTAAAGTCCGAATCTACCCTCCTCATTCCCCAATCCAAGTCATTTCCACGCAAGAGTTAAGCGGTGAGTCAAAAAATTTTAATAGTGTTTTTGATAGAAGGTATTTTTAACTTACCAAAGTAAACTGTGGGGTAAAATACCATAATGAAATAAACTTGGGATAAAATCCCCCAATGACCGAAACCTTGGGGGAAAACAACTAGTGTTTCCCATACATAGATGAACTACATGCGAGAGAAAATTCGAGGAACAAATTTAATTGGTAAACGCAATAAAGTAAAGATGACATGGATTCAGTAAATGAAACTCCAATCAACTAGTTCTTTCATCATGGAATGAGATGTATATCTGTACATCTACATCTCTATTTCAAGAAGCAGAATTGGATAACTATTCAGCAAGTACCAAAAACAACCAACAAACAAATTCAAGAATAAAGTCATCAACTAGTTCAACAACCATCTATTCATGGTTTTTGGTTGACTCAAATGTGTATATATATTGCTACAAACAAGACAACAGTCCTTTCAACATGTAATGAAGCAAATGCAAACCCTTCAAGAATCAAGCTCACCATTTCAACCATAACTCACCCCAACACGTCCCGACAAATGCACGTTTACGAGGAGGCAATAAATCAGAGAATCAAACCTTGTGCTGGAGCAGGCTTGGAAGAATGCGAATCCGCCGCCTTAGGAGACTCCGATAAATGAACCTGAGCAAAGTCATCCACCATTTTCCTTCTCTGCTCGTCCTCGACGATCCCAACCTTCTCCTTCGTCTTTTGGCCAACTTCACCAGCCGCTTTCGTCACTTTGCTAAAAGCACCAGTCACCCAAGTAGTCCCGGTGAGAACGTATCGATTCTTCATGATGGCAGATCCAGCATTGCTG